>PKRV01000605.1:118299-268978 GCA_003709505.1 Hyphantria cunea
AGTGGTGGTCGCCATCCTCAATGCGAAAAAGAACAATGCAGCATGGTGACCCACACTATGGCGGCCTGGGGGAAGGGGGGGATGGGGATAGGGGGCGTTGGATTGGGGTATGGGCCTCCGGTATCCTCACTCACTCGATGAAACACAGCGTAAGCGCTGTTTCACACCGGTTTTCTGTGAGGCCGTGGTATCACTCCGGTCGAGCCGGCCCATTCATGCCGAAGCGTGGCTCTCCCACGGTATAAAGCTGTCAAGGTAAAAAACCGGGTTTAAACCCGTTGGCATCTAATGACAGGTGTTTCTTATACTGTCAATTCTACCTAGTAATGTGATTTTGCAATAAATTGTATATTTAACTTTTTAGTGTTAACATTAACTTGATGGCAGTAAATCGAAGTTAGTTATATAACTACCCTCATTTTTTTATATTTATTAGTAGCTTTTAGAGTACTTGAAAGTATGAAGCTTCGAATAAAGGCTGGTATTCACTCGTAGCATGCAAAACCCCCATATTTTATGGAATAGGCAGTCGAACAGACGTATCGCCAGATGGTAAGCGATTACCGTCGCCTGTAAAAGGCTGTTGCTGATGACATGCGAGTGAGTACCAGCCAGTAGTTAGCTTCTTTCTTAGATATATAAATACACAAAAGGTGTTAAAGTATTACTTATATAAAGCTACTTACGTCCATTTGTAACTGGACAACTGATGGATCTATAGAATTTAGGAACTTTCAATTGTCTAGACTTAAAAAAATCAGAGTTTGGTGTAATAATAGTTGTTGTAATTGAGCTGTTCGTCTGGCTGGACCAGATCATTCACGGGTTCAATAAAAAGTAGTGTTATCCACTTGTTTGCGTATATCTACTTATTTGCATTCTATATAATAATAAGTAGATATATCTGTATAGGGTGATATATCTGTGGGGCAGTAGTAGCGTATGCGACTGCTGTGCTTGAGGTCTCAGGTTCGATTCCCGGGTCGGACCAAATGTTTGTATGATCTGCAAATATTTGTTTCGGAGTTTGGGTACTTTCTATGTGTCATATATATACATTTACAAAAAAAAACAATATATATGCATTTATATCAGCTGTATGGTAACCCTTAATACAAGCTCTGCTTAGCTTGGGACTAAGTGACCACCACCACCAATGAGAATATGAACCTTTAAAAACACAAGTGCTTTGTATTTACCTTCACTACGATTTCGGAAGGGGCTCTGGATTTTCTATCTCATTTCTGCGTTCATCGTTCTACTCTTGAGCAGGTCACACTAGCACAAGAACCTCTCCCTAATCAAAAAGAGAGAGAAAGCAATCTCGCTTCTTTATGCTGGGTGAATTTTTTAAAGATTATCCTCCTCGAAGTTTCTAATGAGCTTCATATCAATCTGTTGTTGGTCATGTAAGCAATTCGGGCTAAGACCAAACTCAGAACCGTTTCCCAAAAACACGCAGAGTGATCTTAAAAAAAAATACAAGAATTTAATTGTTCCACCCGCCAATGATTTCTAGTTATTATAAAAGGGAACCTACTGTATAGATATACACTGTTTGCTGTCAAAATCTATGCAAAGCAGATTTAATTCGCTCAGTTTCATGAAAAAAATTGTGTTGACATATCAACATTACGCTCAAGCTAAACGAGAGTGGGTAAAAGCTTACGTAATCTCTTTCACAGAAGCAGAAATGTCACATCGAAAATATTGTACCTAGTTACAGTCTATCCAGACGAACATCAGTTAGAAAAATAGTGTTCCTATATAATATTTATATTCGCGTTTAAAAAATAGTGACGCATCAATTGAACCCCACCCCTCGACCAATCGGATTATAAGAAGTTTTTGTTTCGTACGAAAGCTTGTAAACTCACGAGACAGTCATTTTGTAGACTGCATGACTGGCATCGTGGTTAAAGTCGTTCGGCCGTTTTCTACTGAATGTTGGGGGTACAAACCCCACATGGCACAACACTCGAAAAATTGTTTTTCCGAGTCTTGGCGTTTATTTGTCCGTTTTATGTGTGTTAGTAAAGTCCCCTGTGATACCGGAATATTCCTAGTGCGATAGTTGGTTTTGGACTATGCGTCACTGTTTTTTTAACGCGAATGGGCTATAGTGTGGTAGATATAGTTTATTTATTTAGCTTATATGTGCATAATGATCTCTAAGATGAATATTGTGTTTAAATAAATTACTTATAAAAATGAAATTCTTTTTTTCTACACTAACAGTCTTAGAGCAACACTGTGGAGAGTAGGTGTTCCCCTCTGTTAAAGTATAAGCCCAAATGGGCCTACGCGTTTCATTTATGACACAGGAAGTATTTATGTGTGCGTGAATAATAATAATAATCTTTATGGTCTCATAAAAAGAAATAATTCATAAATTGAGGCCCTACACCCCACACTAGGGTTCCCTGTGTTGTGGGATATAGTCTCCTTCGTTCGATTACATTGAGTGACTATAATACTGATCTGGTGTGCTATGATGTGATGTGTTACAATGTCGTGTGGCGTGATTTGGTATGATGTGATGTGGTGTGGTGTAATGTGGTATAAAGTCCTCTATTTATCGTTATTTTATTTTTCATAAATATGTTTGAGTGTTATTCTGAATGTGCGTGTGTTCATAGTGACAGGCGACTGTTTTGTGTGCGATTCTAAAATGTGTATTTGTGAAGATTTCCCTCGGCAAAAACGACAGACTATTTTTTTAAGTAAAATCTTTATGCACTAAGCTTGTACATCAGCGGGCTTAATGCCCAGGGCATTCTCTTTCAGTCAACCTTCGGGTGGTGTAGAAATGTTGTGAGGTAGGCGCAAAGAGCTTTCATATCACACAAATATAACACAACATAGACGCAATACTTAGACTTATACATATATAAACAGAAAAGTACACATCACGAATACAAATATAAACATTGACTGCCTCGGTGGCGCAGTGGTAGCGTACGCGACTGCTGTCCATGAGGTCTCGGGTTCGAATCCTAGGTCGGACCAAATGTTTGTATGATCTGCAAATATTTGTTTCGGAGTTTGGGTGTTTTCTATGTATAATATTTATGTATTTACAAAAAAAAAGTATTTATGTATTCATATCAGTTGTCTAGTATCCATAATACAAGCTCTGCTTAGTTTGGGACTAGATGGCGTTGTGTGTTAGATGTCCAAAATATTTATTATTATTATTATTATTATTATTATTATTATTAAACATACATAAATAGATTCACATATATACAGATAGATAGACAGACAACTCTTCATTTGTACACTGTAATAAAGATGTAAAAGAAAGTACAGACAATGACAAATGTATAATGTACAAAGAGTGGCCTTATTGCCGAAAGCAATCTCTTCCAGGCAACTTTAGGATGGATCGAAAAGTATCGGAAAACCAGCAGTTGACGGTGCAAGGAGTTTGAAAAATAATAATATTATGAAATTTCTAATTTAATATAATTCATACATACAAAGTTACTAATAACTATAACTACTCAAATAGACTAATATTATATTATATATACATCTTAGTGACTGACTCGTTTGACTATTTACAGTTTGCGCTTTCCTCATGTTTGTCGGCAATGCATTCCACAAGCATACAGCTTCAGCCGTAAAAGATAGATCATAGAATTTTGTAGAATACAGAGGCATCTCCAGTCTCAAATCCTCAGATAACCTTAGACATTTGTCATGTGTGTCTTAAAGAATTTGAATCGTTCTTTGAGGTAGAAGGGCGTTCTAGGATTAAACAAAATGATATAAAGGAAAATGAGGATATGAGTATTCCGGCAAGAGCGAATTGGAAGGCATTTGAGTATTTGACGGAATTAAGAGACATGATCATATTTGCGTAGGCTAAATACAAATGGTATACAGAAATTTTGTAGTCGCTCAAGCTTATTGTGGTCCGGTGAGATTCAGATAGCTGACATCGGCATAATCAAGAATTTTGAGGAGAAGTGCTTGTGCAAGTGCAGCCCTAGTAGCAGTTGGAAGCAAGTTACGAAGTCTTCGCAGATACACGGCAGAAGCAAATATCCTTCGGCTAACTTCCTGTATATGTGGACCCCAAGATAAAGTACTATCTATAATGATCCAACCATACGCATATACATCAAATCTATACACATATACGTATGTATAATATGTATGTATATACAAAAAAGTACATAGGTATTATATCAGTTGTCTAGTACCCATAATACAAGCTCTGCTTAGTTTGGGACTAGATGGCGTTGTGTGTTAGATGTCGGAAATACACTATGAATACCGGAATATTGGGTGTGCTATGAATGAGATAGTTCTCCCAGTTAATTTATAAGGAGTTCGTTGTACTCTCTTTTTTAATGTAAAATGGGTTGTGGATTTCGAGCGGGAACGCATTCCAGAGTACTACTGCTTGCACAAGTAACGAACTGGTTATGAAGTCGAGGTTGTGGGAGGGACAAGAGAGAAGCAGATTATTAAATGAGTGAATTTCTATCGTGGTTAGAGCACAGGTACTGAAGGTACGGTACTTGGTAAGTAGGTGAAAATCGAGAATTAAGAAATGAAAATAGTGGAGGTACGTGCACGCTGATTGCGCCGTAGGCGAATAGGTAACCATTTTAACTGACACTGAAAAGCAGACACTTGGTCATACTTCCGAAGATTGAAAATAATTCGAATGCAGTTATTGAGAAGGCGATCTACTTTATTAAAGAGGTTTTTATTAATACGCGTGGAAACTCTCAATTTAGGAGAGGTACGGCACACACGTAACGTCGCCTCCTGCTCCTGTCTCCTCCTAAAGCGGATGGAGGGGAAAACCCTTCCCGTGCATCCGCGGCCACACTCAGGGCGGCATGAGGCGCTGGCAGGCGCGCCTCCGCCGGCCGGCAGCGACAGATCTCCTCCGATGACAGCAGTGAGGTCCCGACGCTGCGGCGCTCAAGCGAGGCACACCGCCAGCGTGTGCTGAGCCGAGTCCTCACTGCAGTCGCAGTGGTGGCAATAATAATAATAATAATAAAAATACGTTTATTTCCACCACAAAGGTCTCATTGTACAATAATCAGTGAAGTTAGTACAGATACAATATTTGTAGCTTGGGGTGGACTGGAGCCTAAACTAGGCCAAGACCTGTATTTCAGGACTCCAGGATTCACACCAGCTCGGTTTGCAGGGTCGATATATTGTGTTGCGTTACTATGTATATGTGTGTGTGTGGTGTGGTGCGCGCGTGCATGTGTGTGTGTGTGTGTGTGTGTATATATTCGTGTATGTGTCTGTGTGTTCGTATGAGCGTAGAGTAAGAACTTTGCCTCACGTTGTGATAGTGATGAGCGATTCTGTGTCTGCATATGATAGACTGAGTAAATAATTTTGTATAATAGATTTGCACTTAAAAGTAGTTTTTGAGAAAAAAATTAAAATTGGGTTGAGTTTATTATATAGGTATGGTGCAAGAAAGAGATGTTGTCGTCTGAGAAAGGCAGTTTTATGTTGGACAGTGTCACATATTCGATTTCTTCTTCGGGATGAGCACGCGATATGTGGATCATAATGAGTCAATTTATGTATACGAACAATACTACTTAAAACAAATATTTGACGAACTGTCATGACTTTGGCATCCTTGTATAAATTTGTTGTTGGGTAACAAAACGGTTTCCTTAGCATGACCTTGAGGATTGATCGTTGGGCCCGCTCAACTTTTATTAATTTGGTTTTATAAGTACCGCCCCAAACCGGTATACAGTAGGAGAGGATGGATTGAACAAGACCATAGTAAACAGTTTTCAATATTTTAGGATTGAGTACATTACGAATTTTTTTAAAGATCCAAATCATCTTACGCATTCTGGCAGAAATAAGATCGATATAAGGTGCCCATGATAGTTGTTCATCCAATTGAACACCGAGGTATCTTATGCTATCAACTTTATCAAATTGTATACAGGAGCAGGTCAGTGAATTTAGATCATGGCAGGTATGTAATTTTATCTTCAAATTATTTAATGTTGGTTGGNCAGCAAGAATTCAGTTTTGAACAAAACACATTTGCAAAAATTTGTCGTGAATACAACACACGTCGACCATCGACAACGAGCGCGGACGAAATTCAACAAAGCGGTACTCAATTACCTCTTTGCGACCAAGTGCAGGTACTTCCCTAAGCAACCGTGCCCGGAAAGCACCTGCGTCAGTCGGAAGGAAAGGGTCCCGTGCTGCCGCCCTGCGCACTCGAGGATGACCGGCTGGAGCGCCTCCACGGTGGCGAAACCAGCACATGGAGCCTCCAGGCGCGACGACCAATGAACCATCGTGCCTCGACGGGCGGCTTCACGCCACTCGCGTACCTTTTCGACTTTTTTTTTGACGAACACTTCCGCCTCCAAATTGCCGGAATTTGGAGACGGATGTGCCTGCCTCCGGCTCCAAATTGCTTGGCCCGAGGGGTGGTTCGGCCAAGGCGTATGGCTCTGACCGTCAATACGCTCTGAGGGCGCCAGAGGCGCGCCTTATTCTGGGCGGTCAGAGCCGATACCCACACCGGTGCGTTATTTAAGAGCTCTGCGTTAAGGTCGAAGTAACATACATCACCATGGTCGATTATTGGCATTATTAAGGTTTGCATAAGTGTAATTTTAGTTTTTGGAGGCAAGAAATTCTTGAAACGATACAGAATCGCAGATTATCGGTTACTTTCTGACTCATGCTGGTAACCTGAGCTCGCCAATCGAGGGTTGAGTCGATAAGTAAACCCGGATCTTTGACTGTAGAGCTAAATGGAATAAATAAACCATTAAAAATAACCGGTGAGATAGATGTGGTATCCAATATTCTCACTATACGATTGCTGCCTATAATGATTGCCTGACATTTTGTTGGATCGACTGACAGTCAAAATTTTTTTAGATCAGAATTTTATGAGCTCTAGGTCCCTGTTCACCTCATTGATGACTCAGGATGAGTGTCGTTCTCCACCCTTACTTGTCAATGCAGCTGCAGATGATCAGCACACAGGTGATACGCACACTGAAGATATTGAGTTATGCGATAAATAAATAGTGAAAAAAAGAGAAGAGATAGAAGAGATAAAAATCCGCCTTGTTGAACGCCAGTGTGGAGGTCGCACCAAATAAGATAAGTCATCAACACGAAAACACTGTTGACGCCCCCGATGATAAGTGGAGAACCATTCCAGTGACTCTGAAGATATCATTAGATATGCAAGGATGGATAACAGGATTTCGTGACTGACGGTATTGAAAGCGTTGGAGAAGTCAACTTAGACTAAAGCTGTGACTTTGGTGTCTTCCATCCCCTTTTTTATGTAGCCAGTTACTCTAAGGAGAGCAGTAACTGTGCTGTGACCAGGTCGGAGTCCGGATTGTAAAGGGCTTAAAAGTTGGTTTTTATATACAAAACTAAGAGAGTAGTTTATATTCACAGGCCTCGAGTACTTTGGATAGGAAAGGAGGAATAGAAATAAGTCGAAAGTGTTCAGGGAGTGAAGGGTTGCAATTTTTTTGGACAGGAATGATATGAGCTTTGCACCATGAATAGGGGAAAATGCCAGAGTCGAGAGAGGAGTTAACTATGTGTATTACTAAGAGAATGCCGTCACACCCCACAGCATTGGAACGGATAGACAGGATGATCTTCTTAATATCCTCAAGATCCACCGGAGAAAATTTGAATGAGTCCGTAGAGGGACCACTGGTAAGACCGAATATGTAATGTAGTTGACACTTAGTTTGGATATCAAGTGTGGCTGTAGATGAAAAATGACGATTAATATCATTCAAACCAATTTTGTTATTCAATACAGAATGTTGCCTTTTACCTATTCCTATACTGCTTAGAAATTTCCAGATACTGGACGCAGAAGAGGACTCAATTTTTTGAAGTATATGTCGGCGTTTAGCTTTTGTGCTTTATTTCAGAAATAGACGGCATGACTTACGTTATATGCTAACAATAGATGGACGCGATCAATGTGGGTACAGGTTGATACTGTAAATAGTTTGTTGTATAAATAGCGTTGTAAAAATACGAATAAAGTTGAAAACTAAGTGATCACTGAATAAATTGTTGTATTAGTGAGATACCAGAACAATTAGCTTATAATAAGTTAGAGTATTGCAAAAAAAAAGTTCTTGGTTCAGCTGTTCCTGTTTTTTTTTTATTGTTGTGTAGTAACACAACTCTAGAATTAATGTACCGCTTTGAAACATTCATTCCATTTTTTACTTTAAAGCATAGCTATAATTTCTTTTGGTCAGATACAGTTAGTAACTGTACAACTGTATATGATTATTAATTGTAACTGTCAGTTACCATTAATACCGAGCTAAGTTAAAAATTAATAATTTATTAATTTCATTTATTTACATATTCATAACAATATCATTAAATTTAAAAAAAATGCTTTGGTACTAATTAAATGGTGGGTAATTTATTTAATGTGAGTTAAGGCATACTGCAAATTCATTTCGTATTACTCTTGCATTTTCTGTTGCTCTTGGTATTTGATCTATTGACCTTAGTTGTTACTCTTTTAAAACATTGATTTTACATTATATACGTAGGTATCTCTAAGGTACAAAACAAGAAATAAAAGCTAATGAACGACTTGATTACTTAATCTTTTTTTTTCATAAAACGTGTTTTTAATTTTTAACTATGGTTTTATTTTACAAAAATATATAAAAAAATAATTACCATACAAAAGAACGCGATGCCTCACATTGCGCTTTACATAGTTCAGGCACTATCCTACTAATATTATAAAAATGCGAAAGTTTGTAAGTATGGATGTTTGATACTCTTTCACGTAAAAACTACTCAACGGATTTGGATGAAACTTAACAGTAATGTAGCTTATATATCAGAATAACACATAGGCGGAGCCGCGGGCATAAACTAGTCAATGATATAACTTGTGATGTAATCGTAATTAAGAAGCTAATGAAGACTTTTGAATGAATCTCCAGTTGCTAAAAATCTAAGTGTCACAGTGTGGAGTAACGGGTCACGTGTTCCTCCAACACAAAGGGAGGATCCTCCGACCAGGCGAAGTGATCATGCCTGACGGGCCACTGCCCCACGGTTGATATTGGGATGTTGTATATATGCTTATCGGCGCGAGAACTTTTATTGCGCGATGCAGGATTGGTAGTGTCTTCGTGTAATAAATTACTCCGTAATTCAGTGTGTCTGCGGTAGATGGCGCTGTACTATGTTTCTGTTGCGCTGTATGTGGAAGTCGCCACAATAACAAGGCGTATTTTAGCTGGTATCGATTCTCTGAATACCATATCTTATTTTTTTATTCTTGGTCCAATTAACTCTAGAAGGTATTCAAAGTCTATTGAAGACATACGACAAAAGCTATCAAACATTTAACAATCGGGTTCCATCGCACCTGAAAAAGAAGATAAAGAGATTTTTTATTTACCCATAATTAGATAACTTAATATTTAAATACCTTGTAAAGAACCTCTAGAATGGAGTGTGTGTATGGTCTGTACTTGCTGGTAGCGTGTTTTATGATGCTTCGTCATCCACCATCTCCTTTGACGTGGCTTTTTCTTTTTTTTTCAATAATAAATATAAATTATACGCACTCAGTACTGTAAAAGAGCAATTTCAATTTCGGTATCGCATATCTTCATGTTAGCTCAGACGGAAAGGAACTAGTATAACAGCCAACGTGTGTGTGGACACTTCACCAATTTAACCGCCCAACGTTGGCGCCAACGTTGGGGGCAAACATGAGGAGCCGGTGTTATCACATTAAAGTATTGCGCAACATTACGCAATAGTTTGAATGACAAAGCATAAACTGTAGTTTTTTTTTATTTTTATGCTAATCATTCAATAACATATTTTGTGACTTTATGAAATATGTAAAGCTAAATATAGACTTAGCTGGTATGAGAGTTAAAACACTGTCTTTTTTTATGAATCAAAATAAAAAAATGAATCTATCTTAGACTGACATAAAGATTGAACAATTGAAATACTTTAAAAATATTTTTTTTAGTTGAAAATTATAGAACCGCTGCTCAGAGTTAATTAACGTCTATTTATAAGACCGTTACTTATACGTAACAAAACTTAAAGAAATTAAGTATGTATGTAAAAAAAATGTAACAATTTATGAACAGACAAACTCTCGCTGAACTCGAGTTTCTAAATAGGTTGAAAACAGTACCTAGATATATCCTGTATCAAAAAAAAATATTTCATAATATGAAGAAATAAGTTGATACATGACAATAGAATAAAAAACTAAGGTATATTAAACTCAATATGTAAATAGAGAACATTCATGCAACATGTTTATGACTTGCAAAATATATCTCATGCTTCTTGACTTGCGAAATACAAAACCCAAAAAAATTACCCGATTTTACAGGTAATTATTACGTGAACTTTTAAAAGATATTTCTACACTCTTATCTCATTCTTCATAGCATAATGCCATTAACAAATAAACAACCCTCCCATCTCTACTAATACTAAGTTTTTAAAAAATTTACGAATGATTTGTGAAATAATATTTGTGAATATGAATTTTCAAATTATTTTAATAAATAATAGTAGCTAGTTTAATTTTATATTTTAAATTAGTAATCTTGACGAATGTTTTAGTAACCATCACTCAGGGCAGCACGAGTCCTAAGAGTGGCTACTCCCGAACCCGGTATGCTGGTAGCCAAATTAATTTAAAGAAATTTTCCTCCTTGGGCGCACTCTGCCTTTTCTTCCATGTCACACAGACCCCCAGGTCTATGTGACATGAAACATCAACTCATTACGAATGAGTACGAATTTCCCGGAAGAAAACATCTGTAGCCGGAAAAAAAGGCACTGACGCCTTACCTACTCGAGAATGATAGGCGCTTCGACGCCGTTAAAGCCATCAGCAGTACGCTGGGGCTTAGCGAACGATCTCGGGTCACTTGTGTTACTTTTTTGGGCGGTACCGATATCCGATTACCGCTTAGAACTCAGCCTTCCACCGATATAATTTTTTGAGCACTTCCACCACTAAATTCCACGGGGTTATTCCTGATTATATACCCACCTCTCCGTCCGTTCGTCTACGTCTCCATAGATACGGTATGGTAACCACGTATGGCTCTATAGGCATTGATCTGTTAGTCCTTAATATGTCCGTTCAGGAAATTGTTTAGTAATCATAATCATGAGCATGCCCTTACGGGTTTATGATTCTCTTGTTGAATTACGATTAAAGTTCGGACTGTAGCCAAGTGTCGTCGGCGTAACAGATTACATCTAGACCAGATGGGAATGGTTTTGGAAGAGCCCAGTCATATTCTTAGGTTCCACAGGAAGGTGCCGAAAAGAGACTCCCGTGGTACACTGCACGAATAGGTCGACGACTTAGATATTCATTTAGGAATTCGTACATAATGGCATGCTCTTCGTAATAATCTGTTACTAGCCACCTCAGGTGTTCTCGCATTCCGTGATTGCTTGAATGCGTTGATTGAATGCGGGGTACAGGTAGAAAAGGAGCATAACACACGAAGACATAATTTTCAAGGCATCGGCAAACCTAATATCGAAGCAAAAACCAAATATGCTCATAATGTCTAAAGTACGGGACTTTGTTCTAATTCGTAATAATGACATCTATATTAATCAGTCTACGGAAATAAATGTAACCTTCTATAAACTTTGGATGACTTTATAGCCCACATGTATGTCTTAATCTTTAGTTATTTAGCTTAGAAACAATTACCAATATTTCTCTTTATGTACAATTTAAAACACCCGAGACACTAACGCATGAAAGGATGCCCATATCTGCCATACCGAGCAATAGTGTCACTTCCAGGAACGCATGTGAGGGCCAATTAAAAGTAGAGATAAACCTCTTTAGAAAAGATTACCTGGAGAAGAAAAACAGGACCCCACTCATATTGGCTGATGCAGGTGATGTCCGGGTAAAGATGCTTTGGAGATCAGTCAATGGTCAGATAATGGATAAAACGTTCCTAACCCTGGTAGAATACCTGGATTGAGGGAGCAAAGATATTGTCACACGGGCAAATTTCCTATCTAGTCCGAGGACAGTAGTCTTGTAACGTATTCGTAGGACAGGTGTTCCTATCTCCGCGTCCTTGAAAGGTGCAGAGTCATAAAATTTCTTCCCATTGATTCCAATTAACCGTAGTAGTAAAAAGCCGTCGAGTTGTGGGAATAGAGCGAAAATAGCAGCTGATACACATGGGATGACGGATCGGAAGGGGTTAGTAGGGGCGGCAAAAATTTATAGCCTAATGGCGGCAAACATGTAAATCTGCCACTACTCATGAGTACAGTATTCTTTCTATTCGATACCGTTTCCCTACACAACCACCTCGCCGCAAATCCTAGTGAGTTTAGCGAGATGAAGGCCTATGGGACTTCCACTCATTAAAAATAAAAAGTGGTCACCCCTCCACTCTCTCCTGCACTTTTTCTGATTTACATATTGTTGTTCTGAGTCCAGACTCAGAACAACAATATGTGGTGTGGAAAGTATTTGTAAAGTACCCCGAGACAGATGATGTAAATTTCTAATGCGGATATTGTATTTCAAAATAAACAGTTCATTTGTATATTTTTTTTTTAAAGTTGATTTCTCTTATATCGCGATCGACGCCCAAGCCTAACAGAATATTTAGCCTAAGAAATACTATTTAGATACTGAAACTGCACAGCATTAGCAGTGACTTAACGCGATGGCGCCATTGATTAAAAAAAATCTCCACTGGGTGTTCAGGAACGATTTGTTGGCAACACTGTCGTTAGAATTATATATAGCAAAAAAAAAACAGACGTAATGTTTGTGTACACTAGTGACTCGGTTCAAGGAGACGTGTTTTTACAAAGTTTTTGAGTGTGAAGTTTTTATTAACTATGGCTACGAAGGTTGCAGTCGTTACAGGATCTAACAAGGGTATTGGGTACGCAATAGTTCGTGGTCTTTGCAAGAGATTTGATGGACTTGTGTATTTAACAGCGAGAGATGTTGAGCGAGGAAAGAAGGCGGTAGAAGAACTTAACAAGGAAGGTTTGAAGCCACAGTTTCACCAGCTAGACGTCACAAATAAGAAAAGTCTTGAAACTTTCCGGGATTACATCAAGAGTAAATATGAAGGAATTGATATTTTAGTTAACAACGCCGCTATTGCTTTTACGCGCAACGCTCCGGAGCCGGTCTCTGTGCAAGCAGAACAGACGCTCTTTGTGAACTACTTCTCTTTAGTATCAACGTGTGAAATATTATTCCCGCTGTTGAAAAATGGCGCACGGGTTGTTAACGTTTCCAGTTCTCTGGGCCATTTGAGTTTAATTCCCAGTGAAGAATTGAGAAACAAACTCAAGGACGAGAATCTGACGGTTCCAGAGCTTTCTAAGTTAATACAGCAATATGTGGACGCTGCTAAGGAAGGAACTCATGTTGCCGAGTGGGGCAACTCCTCATATGTGGTGTCTAAAGTGGCTGTGAGTGCGTTGTCCAACATTCAGCAGAGAATGTTAAATAGTAAAGGTAAGAAAATTATCTATTTAAATCAAGATTTTTTTTAATTTGTAATCTAAATCAATAAGATTACTATTTGTAATTTCATATTAACAGTTTTTGACTGAATGCATATGACAGGATATGTTACTTATACATTAATAACTGTTTTTTTTTTCGTCTGTTCTGGCTAATCTCTGGAATGGCTGAACTGGTCTGGACGCGACATTCACTGACAGACAGCTGTAACTTAACCTACTTTAATATCAGTCCATATAATTAAATCTAAATGGTCTGTTTGTATATGGAAAATATAAGAAAAACTATTAAAAGGTCCTTTATGAACACATTAAAATCCAAAACATCATTGTTTTTCAGAATTATTGTCTATTTTTCTGTATGATCATGCACCCTAATCTCTGAAAGGGCTTAAATAATTTGACTATGATTTTCATAATTGCATTCTAGTTTGCTGCACTCAATGAGTATTTTTTATTGACATGAAAAAAGAAATTTGCTAGATTGTGGCATTACTACCTCTAGTTGTAAGAACCAAGTCACCATAAACTTAAGTTTTGCTTCAATTTCACCCTAGAGTTATATATCTGTGACTGTTAAAGGTGGGTTTTGGAATGGAATCACCTCTTAAAAGTTAATATCTGAAACTCCTTGTGTTTAGTTGTTCCCAAACTATTATAATCTCTCATATATCCAACCACTATTTAGTTTTAAATGAAGATAGTATAAGTTTGCCTTATCCCTCTCCTGAGAGGAGACCCGAGCCCAGCAGTGGGACATTATGGGTTGTTGATTGATTGATTGATAAGTTTGTATGGAGTCCATATAAGTTCTATCCTCATGCTTTCCACCAGGCAGAGTAGAGTCATTTTGGTAGCAATATATAAGGAGAGCCATTCTTCAGCATGAGTGGAGTGATACCACAGCCTATCAGAAAACAGCGCTTAAGCTGTGTTTCATAGAGTGAGTCCCCATTCATCCTCCCCAACCCTTAAAGGCCGGCAACGCACTTGTGACACTTCTGGTGTATCAGGTATCCATGGACGGCGGACACATCTGCTTTGTTGCCCCCTTACACCATGTAAAAAAGAACATATATAGGAGGTTTTCGGAGGCAATAAATTGATCTACTATCAATATATTGCCTCCGAAAACCTACATTTCATTAAAAGCATTGAAGCCATATCCAAGATGCAGAATTCATTACATGTATATTCAAGAATTGCTTGTTTAAAGGTATATCAATGTTACACCATATAACTAAATGTTAAAGTACACCTTCACACACCTTACAAGCATGATAAGATAAACACAGTTAAATTCTTATCATATATTTATCACTTGTTTCATGGTGTCACGTTTTTCTGTATCATAGCTCTTACTTATCTAACTTAATCAGTGTTTTTACGATCACTCCCTTACTAGTAATATTTCTGACACAAATTGACTCAGATCGTTCAAGTCATTTTGTGCATCATATGAAGTTTTATCCCCAACTAGTGGTCGCCAAGTGGTCAAAATTTTACCATAATTCGGCTTATTCCACTATTTAATTAAGTTTACACCTGACTGGTTTTGCCTTACAGCTTTTTTACACCTTTCCACACTTTCCCTCCATTAAAACTTCCTTCACATAATTTTCATAAAAAAGAGTATGTTTTTGCTTCTTTTGCTAGTATATCCTGTCAAAATCAGCCCAGCCATTCCAGAAATTAGCTAGAACAGACAGACAAAATTCAAACAATGATTTTTTTATTTAAATTTTGTATATAATGAATAATGTTTTGTAAATGTATGATAATGTATGTATGCATACAATATCATACATTTAGCATAAAATTATTTTTATTTTTTTGTTCTACTTAGGTGGTACTATACATTCTGTTTTAAGTGCATTAAGTTTATAGTTCAGAATTTTGTGTGGCTGCTGTTTTCTACTGCTACATCTAAATATCATGAAGCAATTACAATTCTGATGTTAATTATTGACCATTCTGTTTCACAGATATCAAAGTGAACTCCGTACATCCAGGCTACGTAGACACGGACATGTCATCACACACAGGCCCCTTGACTATAGATCAGGGAGCAGTAGCGCCTCTGTTCCTGGCATTAGACGCAGATGATTCGGTCCGTGGGAAATACGTATGGTACAACAAAGATATTGTAGATTGGGACGGAGTCAAACCCGAAGAAAAATATTAGATTATTATTATATATTTATTATTATTATATTTATTATAAAGTATTTTATTATTAAATCATACTTCTAATATAAGTAAATGTTGTTGTTATTGACTTATATTTTGCTACGATGTGAGGTCATAGCAATTGAAAAAGCACCTTTTAAATCATTGTTATTTATAAACATTATCTGAAGAATCACTTAGATTGTATAATACCAATATGTATACTGTTGTTAGAAATAAATTGAGATTGAAATTCATTTGTACTTCGGTTTCATTATCCTTTTATCCGACCATAACTATCTCAGGAATTCATCATCAACATCAGCCTGTCTACTGCTGGACATACGCCTCTGCCATCATCAATCAATATTTCATGTCTGTGTTTACTTTTAAAACTGGCAACACTCGATTTTCCGCAGAGTACAAATTTTGGGGCTAAGTTGGTAGTTGTCTATCGAATATCGATGCACACTTACTCATACTATTAATTTAGGAGCCTGCACACACGAAGCATATTAGCGGATAAAATGGCCGCTTTGTACTCTTCTTATTACTTTCAAGATCCACTTGTCTGCGTATACCGCCAAGTGAACCATATAAGGGGAATGCTAACAGAGCTCATCACGAGCATTTTATCAGCCATTGTCCTTCCTCTGCGTAGACCCTAAACCTAAACTTATCTAAACTGTAATTACGCGAATCACGATATTAGTTACAATGTAGTGCAGCGTGTCTCTGCTAGATGACGTTGAAGTATTATCGACCATCCTAAACAGAGCTTGTAAAAAATATACATTTAGCAATAAATAAATAAATATTTCGGACATCTAACACACAACGCCATCTAGTCCCAAACTAAGCAAAGCTTGTACTATGGGTACTAGACAACTGATATTAATACATATATACTTTTTTTTTGTAAATACATACATATTATACATAGAAGACATCCAAACTCCGAAACAAATATTTGCAGATCATACAAACATTTGGTCCGACCCAGGATTCGAACCCGAGACCTCATGGACAGCAGTCGCGTAAGCTACCACTGCGCCACAGAGGCAGTCAAATATATATATTAGTTGATAGATAGACAGGTACTCTTTATTGCACTCCATAAAATGAAAGATACAATGAAGACTATAACGATTAAAAAAAGTGATACAATGGGCTGCCTTTTCGCAGACAGCGATTTCTTCCAGGCAACCTTTAGACGGACTATACTAGTGATTTGTAGTTTGTGGAGCACATTTAGAATTTGCTTAGAAAAGCCTACACCTAACACAATCACACAGATACATATATATCTTCTATCACATATATGTTCAAGCGCTTACAGACATATAAATAGGAATGTAAACAAAACATATTTTGCAATTTGTGTATCCGTATGCGTGTGGAATGTCCCAGAGCCACGTATCACCACTAAACGTTAATATACGAATGCTTATAGTCACTGATTAATATATGTTATTGATTAGCACTTGCAATGTTCCTAGCCGGGACTTGAGATATAAAACACGGAGAGGTTTCAAACTTTAAAAGTATTTAATATTATAAAAAGGTGACACAAAATGTTCCACACGCGTTGTGTAGGGTTGCCACGGTGCGAGGCAATTGTCCTGTCGTTGCCCAGTCTCACAATCGGGTAGCCAACCGACAAAAGCTTACCTCAACCTAAACATAATACTCAAGAGGGTACTGGTGGTCAGAGCCATACGCGGATACCGCACGGTGTCGAACGAGGCGGCGTGCGCCTTGGCTGGAACACCCCCGTGGGATTTGAAGGCGGAAGTGCTCGCCGAAGTTTATCGACGGGTGGCTGAATTGGTGGCTGGCTCTTCGGGCGGAGAGTGGCGTTCGCCCTCCGCCCGAAGAGGCACGTGAGTGGCGTGAAGCCGCCCGTCGAGCCACCATGGTTCGGTGATCGTCGCGGCTGGAGGCTCCACGTCCTGGTTTCGCCACCGTGGAGGCGCTCCAGCCGGCCCAGCACACGCTGGCGGTGTGCCTCGCTTGAGCGCCGCAGCGTCGGGACCTCACTGCTGTCATCGGAGGTGATCTGTCGCTGCCGGCCGTCCTACGCTCCATGGCCAGTGGCGAGAGCAGTTTTACCGCGTCCGCGACCTTCTGCGAGATAACTTCCTCGCAGAAGGTCGGGCGAAGGCGGAGAAGGCCCGGGAGGACGATTTCCAATCGGACCCGACCCAGGCGCGCCTACCAGAGCCTCATGCCGCCCTGAATGTGGCCGCGGATGCACGGGAAGGGTTATCCCCTCCATCCGCTTTAGGAGGAGACAGGAGCAGGAGGCGACGTTACGTGTGTGCCGTACCTCGCCTAAATTGAGTTTTCACGCGTATTAAAAAAACCTCTTTTAATTAAGTAGATCGCCTTCTCAATAACTGCATTCGATTTATTTTCAATCAACCGGCGAATCGGGCCGCGGAGGCGCGCCTACCAGCGCCTCATGCCGCCCTGAGTGTGGCCGCGGATGGGCGGGACGGGTTTTCCCCTCCATCCGCTTCACAGGCCAGCCGCGAGGGGGCGACGTAACGCGTGTGCCGTACGACGCCTAAATTGAGAGTTTAACACCAGGAGACGGTGCCCGCTTCGGTGCGGGCAGGCGCTGGGAGGGGTCCGGATGGCGTAAGAAAGCGGTTCCCGGATTCCTTCCGTCTCAGGCGCAGAGTGGCACACCGTGTGGTTTTAGTCGGTTCGATTCCGACACACCGCCCCGCCGCTAAACCCCGGTGGGGTGAAGGCCCGAGGGGGATTCCATACGTAAAAAAAAGCTAAATATAATACTGTGTGCTTACACGTACGTATATATAGCGGATAGTGAATACAGAGATAGGTAATGATCCTTGACGAGTTTCTTGAAACTGTTCATCGATTGTGCTTCCGGTAAGGAGTTCCACAGGTGAGCAGCTTGTCCAGTAAAAGATTTGTTAGTGAATGTTGTGGAAAGTGTTGGTATATCAAGGTTCGATTTTTCGATGACCTTAAGCATCGTGTATGCGTATCATGAAGAAAGACAAATTTTTAAGTAGGAAGGTGTAGTAGGATTAAATTTGGCGTTATATAGTAGGGAAAGTATATGTGTGTGAAAGTGTATTCCAGCGAAGTCGAAGTGTTATCCACTTGAGTTTCGTACGAAATTCGGAAATGTGGTCATATTTGGGTAAACCAAAAATGAATCTGATACAGAAATTTTTAAGCCTCTCAAGTTTATCAAGATGGTTTATCAAAGTAGTGTCCCATGTAGGGTTGGAACCCAAAATAGCGGGGCATTGGCCACTTTAAACACGTTGATTTTTATATATTTGTAGATGAATTACACCTAGATACAACTTATTCTAGGTGGGAATAAAATCTCTGGGCTTAGTAGTCCTGATCAGTAACCTCTGGCACACCACAGGTCCTTTAAACCTGCACAACGGACTTGTTACAAGAACTTTTTTGTATTACACATGAACGGCGGCAATAAATTTATCTCGAGTTATATCCTACTAATATTATAATCGCTCAAGTTTGTAGGGATGTTTGTTACTCTTTCACGTAAAAACTACTCAACGGATTTGGATGAAACTTCACAGTATTATAGCTGATACATCAGAATAACACATAGGCTACTATTTGCCGCAATAACCGACACATACGTGGGTAGAGCCGCGGGCATAAACTAGTCATATATATATATATCATATAGATATAAATTTTTCTTCATCAGGTTGATTAACTGTGTTCGCTATTACACGGAGTACCGGGGTGTTATATGTGATTGCGATAACATTTTTACTGTATTATAAATTTACTATGGCGCCATCTACCAAAAGTAGACCGAATTACGGAGTAATTGCTAATCCTGTATCACGATATAGAAATTTTCGCCTGGAATTAACTGCAAGCTACAGCCCAGGTCGGGCATGATCTTCCTTTGTGCTGGACGGACTTGTCACCCTTCCATTCACAATTTGATAGCACTTGCGAATTATTTCAAGCTCTTTTTTAAACCCTTTTAGCATTTGTCCGCTCAACATAAATTGACCATTAAGAAATCAAGAGAGGCAGTACGTGAGGATGTTGCGTCTGTCACGCTTCCACGGCTAAGCAACTGAAACGATTTGGATGATTTTCAGTATAGAGATAGATTAGACTTTGAAGAAGGATCTAACCGACAAACGTCGGAGGAGCTGGTATTCAAATAATAAAAGAAGTAAGTAATAAAATAAAACTTTAATATGTTTTTAACAACTAAAGCATAAAACATTAAGGTAGATTCATGATAGACCGGGCCGTGTCGGGGCGTTCCGTGTACGTGGTCTGGACGAGACACAGGTTTGAAAAGCTACGTACGTATGATCCGTGTCTGATCCTTTTCCGTCTACTAACAAATGGCTGGCTCAGACACAGCCTAATCTAACATAATTCATCTAGTGTAATTATTACCTTGCCCATCAACAGTGTATAGATGTGAAATAAACACATACTAAGCCTTCTGCAGCGCATCTAATAATTCTCCACAGGTTTCACTCCATCCCACTCAACAATCTCCTTGGTATACCAAACATATTTACCCCGAACTGAGTCATCAGCATCAAGTGCCAAGAATAAAGGTGCTGAAGCTCCTTCTTCTATTGACAAGGGACCCTTGTGTGATGACATGTCAGTGTCTACGTAGCCTGGATGTACGGAGTTCACTTTGATATCTGTGAGTTAGAACATTTTTGTTAGTAACATGCAATATAATAATAGTGTTTTGAACACCTGAGTCCCAAACCAAACAAAGCAGATATTGTACTATGAGTACTAGACAAGTGATATAAATATATATATATATTTTATAAGCTCATACATTATTATTTTATTTTATCATGTCCGTTAATTTTTACTGTGGGAGAGCCACGCTTTGGCATGCATGGGCCGGCTTAACCAGAGTGATACCACGGCCTCACAGAAAACCAGTGTGAAACAGCGCCTGTGCTGTGTTACACCCAGAGAGAGAGGATACCGGAGGAGATTCCCCTCATCCCCCAAAGCCGCGGGTGTCCATGGACCGCAGTATTTGCTTACAATCAGGCGATATGACTGCTCGTTTGCCCCATATTCTATAAAAAAAAACATTATACATAGAAAATATCGAAACTGAAATAAATATATACAAACTAGTACAATTTATTTATTTTATTTCTTACAGAATATTGTTTTGTGTGTATGGATGACCTGCAGCCATTCTATTGGCCCCCTGCACTAATTATTCACTCTACTTGTTAAGCAGGGAATCCCGCCCGCTTAGTTATATTTTTTTTTCATTACTGTAGGGATTTATTTCTTTTTCCTTTTGTTTGAAAGTTTTTTTAGACATAATGTATGCTAGGTCCATCCAGTCTATCAGTTTAGACAAAAGCATATCTTTATATTTAATCAATCCTCACTAATATTATAAGTGTGAAAGTAACTCTGTTTGTCTGTTACACATACTAAAACTACTGAAACAATAAAATTTGGCACCAGATAGCCTAGAGCCGGAAAAAGGACATAGGCTACTCTTTAATGCGAAAAAAGCAAGCAAGAGGTTGAAAAGGGGGATGAAACGTTTATATAAATGCTAGCTAAAGGCACTATACCGCGCTAATGAAGTCACAAGCACAGTTAGTACATAAGTAGAAATTATGGTTCTAAATAATGAATACACTCACCTCTACTATTCAATATTCTCTGCTGAATGTTGGACAATGCAGTTACACCAACCTTCGACACCGCATAAGAGGAGTTACCCCAGTCTGTAGCATGAGTTCCTTCCTTAGCAGCATCCACAAATTGCTGCATTAGCTTAGAAAGTTCTGGAACCGTCAGATTCTCGTCCTTGAGTTTGTTTCTCAACTCCTCACTGGGAATTAAACTCAAATGGCCAGCAGAACTGGAAATATTTACAACTCGCGCGCCATTTTTCAACAGCGGGTATAATATTTCACACGTAGATACTAAAGAGAAGTAGTTTACGAAGAGCGTCTGTTCAGCTTGGACGGAGACCGGTTCCGGAGCGGAGGTGTTAAAAGCAATAGCGGCGTTGTTAACTAAAATATCGATTCCTTCATATTTACTCTTGATGTAATCCCGGAAAGTTTCAAGACTTTTCTTATCTGTGACATCCAGCTGGTGAAACTGTGGCTTCAAACCTTCTTTGTTAAGCTCTTCTATCGCTTTCTTTCCTCGCTCAATATCTCTCGCTGTTAAATACACAACTCCATCAAATCTCTTGCAAAGACCACGAACTATTGCGTACCCAATACCTTTGTTAGATCCTGTAACAACTGCAACTTTCGAAGCCATAATTAATACTATGCCAAAGTTTTCAAATTAATATCGTGTCGTACTTTCAACACTATTCGAAAATTCGAATTGTACCTATTGTGAGTAAATGATAAGTAATAACTGTTATTAACTTATGACCTTGAAACTGAAAGATAAGGGATTGCCAGCAAATCGATTGAAAAATCTCATGTTGTAACAGGATGTCAGTGAATTCGTTTTAAATTTCTTCTATTAAAGCTATTGGAAACTAAAAGATTCTAGTTCTAAATAAGCTCATATTGCATTCACTAATAACTGCTAAGTATTTTAATTTCAATGGCTTGCAAAAGAAATTTCATATTCCGTGATCTGGAGGTAAAATTCAAAGATAGCCTTAAAATGGAGCAACGCAACGCACTTCTTTTAAATTTGCAATGGCGTTATTCACAGCACTAATAGTTTATAATAAATAAATAGGCAAAAGTTACGCAGCTACTACCCGTGCGCGATAAGTTGAGACCTGAGTGCGGTGACGTCACTGACATGTGCAGTTCGAACAAAAAATAGAACTAAATAGCTTCCCGCGGCGGGATCTACGACGTTTACATAAAATTCTATCGTAAAATGAATTACAATATTATGATACTTTATTATGTATCACTAAAAATTACAGCCGATACGTATTATATTAAATAAAAAAATATGTTTATGTGTAAGTATTTAATGAATCAAATTAATTAAAAAATAATTTAATCGTCATCACTACTAAGTATATCTATTCCCCCTGGTAGTTGTTGAGATTCGCTCTCACTTTCGCTGTCTGAGCTGGTGTCAGACTGCAAGTTAATAATTAATTGGGCCTCAATTTCGTCTTGCAGGTGATCATCTTCCCAGTATTTTTTTCTAAGCCTGTCGACATGGTTCACTTCCTTTCTCCAGTCACTCTCATTTATACTATTAATAGCATCCCGTGTTAATTTTTCAATATCTCTTTCTAGCTGGTTCACATTTTTATCGGCTACTCGTTGTTTGACCAGGTTCCAAATATATTCTATGGGATTGAGGTCACACATATAGGGAGGCAAACGAACAGCTTCGTGGCCATGCTCTTTTAAAAGATCGTCAATCATATATTTCTTTGGAGGTTTATTTATGTACAACACGTGATACATCTCGGCTTTTGTCATTTCCTCATCAAATGGAATGTTGTGATCTAACAACCATTGCTTGATAACCGCTTTAGTTGCCACACTTGTAGGTGGTTTTTCTACTTGTGTAGAATGGTACGGTGCGTTATCTAGTACCACTATACTATTTAGCGGCAAATTGGGAATTAGCTTCTCGATAAGCCATTTTTTAAAATTTGTTGTATCCATTTCGTGATGGTAGTCACCTATGTTGCTTTTACATTTGTATACTAACTCAGCCCCATTCACGAAACCATTTTCTCCTCCTGCGTGAACAATCACCCATCTTTGCCCTGGACTATGATTTTTTCTGATAGAAGCATCAGTACTGTTTTGCCAGCATTTGCTAACTGTATAATGAGAGTGAATCCATGTTTCGTCAATATAAATGACTGGCCTTTTATGCGCACCCAAATCTTCGTTTTCTTTTAATCGCCGTAGATATCTCGCTCTCCACGCACGAATATCTGGTTTTTGAACCAAAAAGTGTCTCGCGTCCTTGCATTTTTTAAATTTGTATCCTAGTTTCTCCACTAGCACTTTTCTTAAATATGTTTTTTCCCCTTGGAAGTTAAGGTCTCTTTTAGCTATACTTAAAATCTTGTTTAAGGTAGGTATTTCCTTCCTGACCGTATAAAAACTGTCAACAATGTTTCTCAAGGCACATATGTCGAAACTGTCTAACTGGATACGGTTGCTCTTAGGTCTACGTTTCTTGCCCGGTGTTGACAACTTTACATCAGTTAGTGCCGCAGATGTGCCTGGAGTCGGTGAAGCAGTTTGCAAGCGCTTAGCTTCAGTTTTTATTCTCATCAACGTCGCCTTGGAAACTCCCGTTGCCATGCAGGTTCTTTTGATTACCTGATCAACAGGTAAACAAAGCTGCTTGTTTCGCTTTTCGTTTTCGAAAAACTCGAATACCTTCAGCACGAGATTTCTTTCTCCACTACGCAGAGCTTTACCCCTCATTATAATAATAAGAGAATAACTATAACAACAAAAAAGTCAAAAAAATGTAACAGGAACTTTAACAGCAAAAAAACTTAACAGGAACAATAACAACTAAACTTAACACGGATTATTACAACAAAACTAACAACAATTAACGAATTCGGGAGCGCGTCGATACGTGACGTAAGCCAGTACGAGACTACTAGACAAAAAAATGCGGTGCCACCTGTACACTGCGGGCGTCATAGGGTAGGTGCGCGGGTATGAGGGGAGGGGTGACGAATTCCACGCGGGTCTCAAGTTATCGCGCACGAGTAGTATATGCCAAAAAAGAAAAAAAAACTTAAATGTAGTCTTAATTTATTTCATTGTTAGTGATACCTACGTTAAGTTTGATAGATTTTTCAAGCTGTTCTTTATACACCTAACTTTACTTTTTTTTCGGCTATTGAAATAAGTTAAATCAATTTCAAATATTGAACTGTAAACCATTACTGTAAACAAACAAAATGTTATTACGATAAAGTAGGCAAATTGTGTTTTTCCAATTGGATATAGGCAACTATAGAAGTTACAATTACAGGGTTAATGAAAAAGAGCGCATCACCTCTTGCAGGCAGCTTCACTACATTAATCCCAACAACATTTGTTCTACGACTTTTTACAAATCTTGATAAATAACCCAAAAAAATAAATTAAGCAAATGTTTGCTCCCTCGGTTATTTACTCTTTCTTTCTCTTAGCAAATGGCAAGTTGTGCCGATTTCGACAATTCTGCCAATGTCATGTGGGATGGAAATACGTGGGTTGCGAAAATAAAAGGAATAAAAAATATTTTAATTGCAACCAACCAAATTTTCCAAAATTGACTGAATGTGGGGCTTTTTAAAGAGGTTAGTACATTGAAACAAACAGACAAGTACAAATAAATAAAATATGTATTAATTGTGTAAATTCATAATTAGTAGACAAACACAAATCAACATTGCAATATTCTTAGGTACACAGGTCAAAGTTTGATATCATTGGAGCGAATAAAAATCATTAAGGTTTGGAGGAGCTTGAGGGATGAGAATGTTAGTAGGGATGCGCAATTAATAGGAATGGGAATTTTTAATTTGGGTTTGGATACTTTTTGGACAAATGAAGGGCTGAATTACATAATAATACCGGCCTTTAAATCGCGAGGAGCTGTTCCAATCCAACTGCCAGGATGTTAACAATTCTTTATGAGGTAGTCTTAAAAGGTCGTATTGTTGATGTACCAGATGTTTAGGGTCTGCCAATGGGGAAGTAGCAGCACTATTCTAGCACTGCACTATTCTGCACATTCATTGCCCACAGTGGCACTATGACTGGGAATCCACACCAATTGGACCATTTTGAAAGAATGTGACAGTTGAAAAGGGTTTTCTTGTGGAATGGGTCTTGTAGTAGGGCATTAAAACAGCTTGGAATCTGTAAATATAATTAACTGCCTTGTAGATATTGTGGGATTCAATATGGCCATAGATTCTCCTGTAAATACTGAGGCCTCTTTTGGGCACTTGAACTGTAAAATGATTCTGGAGTTTTGGTAGTACACTGCAGCTCCAGTGTAACTATCATTTGACAGTTTAGAAGTATCAGTGAAAAATCTTTCAAACCCTACACAGTGTTCATCTACATGAGCATTAAAGGCAGGATTAGCAGAAGCAGATCCCTTGTGGACTCCAGTATCCAAAAGGACATTCAGCTTAAAACTATGTTATATTCAAAGGAAAAAAAGAGGGAGGTTATTAAATGTCACAGAATTGATAAAAGGACTTTACAAGAGAAAGGATTGTAGAATCAATGGAATTTCTTTGTGAGGCCAATAAGTTAAGGAATTGCAAATTGTACTCAAATCATTAATTTTTTGGAGGAGAGGGTGAGTGGATTTACTTAAGGAGGTTTTAAAATAAATGTGAGGCAAGGTATTGTCTTCTAAAAGCCAAAGGTGGGTCTGAACCTACAGAGGAGGACTTCATGCAACCAGTTATTATTCTAAGGCATCTAGATTGAACTCTTTCAAGAGTAGCTGATGCACTTTTATTGCATGGAATGAGTAAAAAAAGGCCATAGTCTAAAATACTGCGTATTATGGCATTATACACTAGTTTCATAGTGTATAGATGGGAACCCCGCCAGACTCCAGCTAGGGCCTTTAAGATTGGTATAACCTGTTCACATTTTGAGGCCAGGTGGTTAATGTGGGGAACGCCAGTCAACCTGTGCCAGAGTCTTCTTTCTCGTAAAGACTAAAATAGCACTTTTCTGTACAGAAAGGCCATGAGCTGATAGCCAATGCCACAGAGAATTAAAGGAAGTGGAGAGTGAAGTGGCTGCATCTTGGATGGAATGATTGAACATACAGTGCCAGATCGTCGGCATACTGTAGAATACTACAACATGAGCCCATGTCTGCAGTGTACAAGATTATACAGTAAAGGGCTCAGTACATAGCCTTATGGTAAGCCCCTCCAAGTTCTTCACTGGTCAAACTCTTTATATGCAGCAGTTATGTAAAGAAAGCCAAACTGATAATTCGGTAACAAATTTCGTGATTCTACAATACAGTTTTTAATGAGATGTTCAAATAATTTAAGAAGATCTGAAAAGAGGGAAATTGGCCTAAGGTTGTTTGGATCACCAGCATGTTTACCTGGTTTTAGGATAGGGATTATAATTTGGATTTTCCATTGGTCTGGGATCCATCCATTAGCATAACAAGAATTAAGTAATTTTAAAAAGTATAATTTTGTTTTGGGACCAGCGTGGACTAAAAAGGAGTTAGGGATGCCATCTATGCCCGGAGCCGAGTCTTGCACGCTGTTGAGAACCGTGTTCAATTCTTCCATGGAAAGTTTTTCCGATTTATGTTTTTCAAGACAATTGACAATTGACCACCAATGCGTTTTTTGCGTCGAAGGAGTCTTTTCGTGGAGGTCAAAATGCTTTGGAACCGCAGAAGATTTTCAGTGGTCATGTTAGCGATGTATCTTCTTTCAGAGTCCTTTCTTTGCTTGATAACTCTGGTATCCCACCATGGCGGAGAGGGAATTTTGCCCCTACTAAGTAGAGTTTTTAATTTTGAAGCAGTTGTCTGTACTTGACCTAATCACTTCTAAAAACGCTTTGCAACAATCCATAGCCCGGAGGCGATCATCTTGACTGAGAAGAGAATTAGTGGAGTTTTCGAGTTTCTGGGAGTAATTTTGCCAGTCAGCAGTTGACAGGATATATTTTAGGAGAGGAGGAGATAATTTTTCTAAATGGGTAGAACTAGGGAAACACACTAAAATTGAGTAATGATCACTACCATGGGACAAATCTGTGCACTGCCAGCTATATAGCATCTGCAGCCATGTCAAGTCTACACAGCATCTATGTTGTCTAGGAAGAACTCTACGAGTAGAGCAGTCGTTTTATAAGTACATAGAGGTTCAAGTCATTAAGGATCTCGACTAAGCCCAAACCAATAGAGTCGCAGTGTTCAGATCCCCATCGAGTGATGGCAGTTTAGGTCTCCTATAACCAATACTGGGCCCTGCAGATCCTGCAGAATGAATCTCAGTATAGGCAGGAGACTATGATGGGGGTGAGCGATGTAGATGGAGAGCACCGATCTGCCGCAGATTTTCGCAGCAACTATGCTGATGTCCTCTGGAAGTGGGCGCAAAGATAGGGGATTTTGTTATTGATAAAGAGGGCAACACCTCCGTAGCCATCAGACCTATCCATCTAAATATATTAAAATGGGGAACATGGAAATTGAGACTTGGTAAAAGTCAGGTCTCAGCAAGAGTCATTGCCAAAGGCTTAAATTTATTCAACAGCAATATGAGGTCGTGTTTCTTATGGAATACACTCCTCACATTCCATTGTAGAAATACTTGCTGGAATGCCATTTTTAATATTGGTTAGCATGTTAATTAATGATTCAGCAGTGTTGGACGGTATAACAGAGGGAGATATATGTGACTTGGGGGTTATAAGAGAGGTTAGAAGCTGTATTATCAGATTAATAGTTGAGGGCTGAAGGGATGGGTTGGGAAGAGCGCAGCCATTAGATTGCGAAGATTGGGGAGTGTGGGTAAGAGATTGGTGAGCAACTTTGTCGTAGGATGGAGGAAGTGGAAGTCGAGGCTTAGGTTAGCGGACAACAGTTTTATGATTGGACTGGGTGTGCTGAAGGGATTGAGTGAGCTGAGTAGGTTGAGCAGGCTTTGAGGATTGGGTGGGCTGAGAGGTTTTGAAGGTATCAGTATATCGGCGTGTAGGTGAGGGAACAATCTTGCTGGCATCCATATATGAAACATTTCTTTCCACCATCATGGTCTTAATGGCCCTCTGCCAGCCATACTACGGACAAGCTTTGCTGTTAGCAAAGTGCCCACCGGAGCACAGAACACAAAAGGCTTTACTCTCTGTAATATCACAGCCGTTACCGGGATGGTCATGACCGCACTTACTGCATCTTGGCTTAGACTTGCATATTGATTCCACATATCTAAACCTACAGCATTTTCTACATTGGACGGTGGGGTAGATGTACTGCTGCACCGGAAGCGAGTTATAGCAACAGAAAACTCTTTTAGGCAGAACCTGTCCATCAAAAGTGAGGACACAGGTTTCTGTAGGCTTCCATTCCAATTGACCTTCAGTAAATATTTTTCTAAGGAGCCTAACTTTTAATATCTGCCCACAGCCCTGCGACACAGTTACAAATTTAAAGACATCCTTTTGAGGGGATGCCAAAGACTACACCCATTCTGGTAATATCAAAGGTAGGAATGTTCGCAACACACTTATGGATACTAAGTAAGGGGTGGATAAAAAAGGAATTTGCATCTTGAGGGGATGCAAAATGAACAGAAACTCTATTTCTGCCTACTTTTTTCACACCATCTGACGATGTTTTGGATGGTATTTTTGAAAAGAAAAAGACCAAAAGAGATAGGGTGAAGGGTGGTGCCTGAGCCTAATTGGTTCTCAGCGCGGGAAACATGAACGATAAAGGGACCGTTGTCCGCAGACGAGTATTTATCTCGCCCGATCTGACTTCACATCGGCTTAGGAGGGTGGGTGAGTACCTCTCACCTCATCGTCCACAGGTCGCTTGCGTGAACTTGATGTATGTGGAATATTAATTAAAAAACGACATAGAACAAATTTTGTTGGAATCGATGTAGTGAAGCTGCCTGCAAGAGGTGATGCGTTAATTTTCGTTAACCCTAGACCGAGTCATCGGAGTTATATGGGTTCAAAATAAATAAATGTACTCAATAAAAAAAAAACTTTAGTTGTAAATGAATTTATTAGAATGTTTCTTAGTTATAAAGGCACTTATGGTGTAATAAAATGTATATTATGTCAATTGGAAGACTTGATTTGACCTCATACGTAATCTAGACTTAACTTTTGAAATTAGAGGGATTTAACCCGTTCATGTTTTTTTTTCTAACATTATTTTACATGTATAGAGGATTTTTTTAAATACAGTGTCACGTTTGGGAAATGTGTCCGAATAGAAATAAAGGTAATTAATTTACTTTAAAAACTGAATATTTCAAAAATATTAGTGCAAGTCATTTAACTGTAAAATACCAAGTATGAACAAGTATACTAAACTATGTGACGGGTATAATAAATTAATAGTTTTGAAATATTAATTTATTATACCCATCACATAGTATACTTGTTCATACTTGGTATTATACAGTAAAATTGCTTGCTATCACATATTTACGTTAAATTAAAGGTATATTTATTGGCTTTTAGTTCTCTCTACATTTCACCAAAAAAAAAAGAATGAACGATAATATAAGTTCTCGATTCCTAGGGATGACTGATTAAGTTAAGTCATGATTAGAGTCATTGGATTCCTAGAAATGATGTAGTTCAAATAAATTGATTTTTTTAAAGTCTATTTCTTTAGCATCACCTCCAGGAATCAGATAATACTTAAATAAAATATTTATTATGAAAAACTTTTAAATATATCACACACATACCAAACATTTCCCTTTCTAGAATATCTCTGACTATGAAAAAGATATATGCTATGCTATCAGAAACATATTATTGTCAAATACAATTACGATCCCGACCGATCAGGATCAAAAAAAGCTTTGACATTTCACTGACATAGGCCTCAATTTAGAAAGCAGGTTTTGGCCTAAACTCTTTGCACCGCTGTCACGAGCATAGCGCACACTTAGTTAACTTTTACACGAAATATTTATAAGCCCTCTACAAGTTCCTAGAAACTATGCAAAACAACATCACTGCAAAGATAAGGAATACTTGTAATAAGCCCTGAACTTTTTGTCTGGTCAGAGTGGTGTAGGAGGCCAAAATATCCAAAGAATTACTACTTCATACGAAAAACTGACACCTGACTGATCAAATTGCGCAGGACCATGCAACGGCCTGCCAAAGTGACTACTTTGCTGGATGGAAACCATGGGCAGAATTTAAGAGTGATGGTTATCTGATGATGGTTAGTCGATATATCTACTCATTAGCACATATATTTAAGATATCATATATTCCTTACGATATAGCTTTAATACCCAATATTGGTATAAAAAAATATTCATTTACGACAGTCTTCTGTTTATAAGAATTAAAACTGTTGGTTATAATCTCAACAGTTTTTTGTTGGCCACCTGGAGATGGTCTCAATAAAAAAAAAATGTCACATGCAATGTTAAGAGTAAAAATAGTATATTCCGAGTATATAAAAACTCGACAAAGGTTTGGTCACAATTCCGTTCAAAATTCGCAGCTGTTTCACTACAAAATTCACAACACAAAAAACAGGTATTTATTTGCTACTGTACTTGATGCCTAAACACAGTCCAGGTGTAGTGGTCACAATACTCATTGAGAGTGTAGACAATGCGCTTTGGGCTTCTGGGTTCGCGCTCACCCACGGAACCCGACGATGATGATTTTAGGTTAGTTCATATGAGAGAATAGTATGGCCCCGGTCAAACAGGCCCAAGCGTGATGAAATCAGCATGGCCCTACCACTACCTTGAACTGGTTAAATCACCGAGATTGCGGATACAATTTTCAGTCACAATATGATTTAATCACATTGCAGTCAACGTTAAGACTTTAATGTTTTATTATAAACTAACTTTTGTAAATGGACGGATTTCTAAGTACTACAGCGGTTACTTTACCACTTTCTTGATTCCGAGAACTATGGGTTCAAACCTCATATGTGACAATTTGAGGATACAAAGTGTAGTTCTAAGTAAAGGTTTTCTTGGCAGTTTCATGTATGTTTTCCCGTGACAGTGATATATTCTTAGTTGCATTTTTAACCGACTTCAAAAAAGGAGGAGATTATTAATTCGACTGTTTTTTTATTACCTCAGAACTTTTGACTGGGTGAAACCTATATTTCTACCATATCATTAAGCATGTGCGCGACAAATAACTCAATATCATGACAACCAATTTCGACGATTCTTGTTTATTTGTGATACATTTCAATTTGGTCCAGTTCTTGAAGTCGGTGTTTTTTTCTTAAAATTTTACAAATATTTTTGATACCTCATTCGTTAAAATCAGTTTAGCTGTAGACACTACGGTGGAACAAACAAACATACATAGACTACCAAAAAAGCCCCGAGGTCTCTATAATATACCATATTTCTGACAAATAACTAATCTTATCTATATATGTGTAGTACTATAACCTATATATGTGTAGTCGGTTAAAAAGACAGTTGTTTGAAATTGTGACCGAATCGTTCGGTTAAGGCGTCTCGGTGATTAACAAATGAGGTAGAACATCCTCGATGTTTATATCGCCGCAAAGCCCCACGAAGAATACGTCCTCTAGGAACGGTCCGAGGAAGGCTCGGAGCATCGGCAGCAGCAGCAGCAGCGTGGCCAGCCGGTCCTCGTCCGGGAGGCAGCACGCGCGCAGCGAGCGCAGCACTCGGATCTGGTAGTCGTGCAGCCGGTTCAGCAGCGAGTCCGTCGCGCCGTCTGTAATTTTAAGTAGCGTCGGTTTTACGGTTCTGCCAATGTTTTTACTAAATATTAATTTAAAAAAACGTGCTTCTGTGACCGGTCGTAATAAAAAATTTCAAACGTTTCTCTGTATCAAAAAAGTCCTAACCAAACAGGAGTCCCGGATGTCGATTATCGATATACCGGTAAAAGTTAATTCAATAAGTCACTAGGGAGACCCGGTTTCGTACCTTCGAGACGAACGTCCGAGGTAATTCTGCGGGCGAAACTAGTCTAACGTCACATTCGAGTAACAAACGATCACCACCGACGCCACCTACCGGGCCTACGGTTAAAACTATCGTACGTATTGTGTACATCATCATCATCATCATCATCATCATCAGCCTATCGCAGTCCACTGCTGGACATAGGCCTCTCCAATTTCACGCCACTTAGTTCGATCTATGGCTTGTGTATTATTATTGTGTACAGTCAGTCAACACGAGGTGTGGGTCTGGCGGAGAGCAGTTACCGGGCGAGAAGAGCGCGAGCGCGCGCAGGTGCGCCAGCTCGCGCGCCGACAGCTGCAGCGCCTCGGCGCGCGCCACGAACTGCTGCAGCAGCTGCAGCGACGCGCACACCTCCTCCACGCGCTGGTCCGAGTAGTCCTCCTCCGACAGCTGCACATGCGACACGCACCGAGTTAGCTCGCGCAGGGAGCGCCGGCCGAGGGACGCGATGGAACGACGAGTGAGATACTTTTATAGTTTTCACTCACTACGTCGCAACCGAGAGAGAGGATGACAGTTTTTGCAGTCTATTGTATATGTAGTTTTTCGGTAGCGTTATAGTTTTTAATTTTTCACGTTTGCGTACATAACATTTCTGCTGTAAGCTTTGTACTTTATAAACATTGTAGCAAACCTGGATATGTGTTTTTAAAAACAAGTAATAGGTTTTGAATATTTTCGCGACGCCATCCAGCTTCAGACTTAAAGAAACTTGTAATAGTACATAATAATAGTAAATAACGATATGTGATATAATAAAATAGTACATGATAGTATGTAGGGGTAATACATTTTACATAGAAAACACCCCACTCTTGAACAAACATTCTCAGATCAAACAAACATTAGGACGCAGCAATCACTCCACCANGGCAACCGAGAGAGAGGATGACAGTTTTTGCAGTCTATTGTGTGTAGTTTTCCGGTAGCGTTATAGTTTTTAATTTTTCACGTTTGCGTACATAACATTTCTGCTGTAAGCTTTGTACTTTATAAACATTTTAGTAAACCTGGATATGTATTATTACAAAATAAGTAATAGTTTTTTCATATATTCGGTCGTCTGATACGCGACGCCATCTAGCTTCCGACTTAACGAAACTTGTAATAGTACATAATAATAGTAAATAACGTTATGTGATATAATAAAACAGCACATGATTGTATGTAGGGGTAATACATTTTACATAAAAAACACCCCACTCTTGAACAAACATTCTCAGATCAAATAAACATTAGGACGCAGCAATCACTCCACCACCGAGGCGGTCGAGTATTGCTCTCTATATTTAAAATGAATATAAATAAGAAAATAAAAAGAACATACCTCATCCGGGTCCGACTCACGTGGCCTCTCAACCCCTTCGTAGCTGGCCCTCTCCCTCAATATAGCCTGTAGGTGGTTCACCATCCGCGGCAGGAGGGTGCCCAGGTGCAGGTGCTGGGAGTATGTGGTGATGGTCAGCACAAACATCTGCGGCCAGCTCTTCTTTAGAAGCAACGCTTGAACGTCGAACCTGTAAAATATTTTATATATTTATGTTGTAAGATATGTGCACACTATTTGAAGAGAAACATTGAGACTGAGAGAGGATGTTGACAAGTATAGGAAAAATATAGAATTAATACACAGAAATTAACCGTAGATAGTCAAGCACATTGTCAGTGATAAATTCGACAGTAGAGTAGAGTGTCAGAGTGTGAGAGGAAGAAACATGGAAGAAAGAGAGAGCAGGGTGTGAATAATTTGAAAGGCAAAAAAGCAAGGTGAGAAAGAAAGACTGAATAGAGAGAATAAATTATTAAAAATGAGATCAATTTTTTTGTATATGTATTAGCCTGCCGAAGAGAATCCACTCTACTTGATGGAAAGTATGAGCAGAAGCTAAGAATGGTGGTCACCAGTGATGATCACATATGCTCTATCGTTCCTAAATAAAATTTAACAACTTTGGTCCCCTCAGTAAATTAGTGTTAGACACTTATTTTCACTGCATTATTTTTTAGTAAACTACGAACTTTTACGTACGTGAAGTCAGTGTACACGTTATTTTTTTCTATTTATAACTCCCGCGGTTAGGAATATATATCCTGTGTCGCGGAGGTCTTTACAAAACATACTCGAAACGGACACAAAGAAGACTGAGACCCAAGACAACAATTTGTTGATCACAGACAACACTTTGTGGAAGTTAAGGCCACGACAGTTGGCGCAGTGAAAATAGGCGTGGCTACAGAAACCACTAGGCCAACCGGCCCGTGGATATATTAGAGATGGTGTTCTGTGTGATAGAAAAGTTATGGATGTACTGACGGCAGTATTGCTGCGGCTGGTATAGATCTGACCCAACGCGCGAGAGCTTGAAGGATCCTGGCTCCAGCTTCACAAATCGCATGCAGCTCCAGGTGAGGAGGCACCGGAGGATCCAGAGTCACGCACAGCTGAGCCGCGCTACCGCCCAGGAGTAACGCCTCCGTCTCAGCTAAAACAAAATACAATTCTTTATTGATATTTCATCCACATTATTTCAGACATCCGACACACACCGCCATCTAGTTTCAAACTTAGCAGAGTTTTTACTGTGAAATTAAGATTGATTGATAAAATTCTTGTATATTCTTTTTTTAAATACTAACAATATGTATACTATATATAAAAGACATCCAAACTCCAAAACAAATACTTGCAAATCAAACAAACATTAGGTCCGGACCTGGGAATTGAACCCGAGATCTCACGCACAGCAGTCACGTATACTGCCACTGTAACAACGAGGCAGATATATCAATAAAGGAAAATAGAAGAACATTAAAGCTTGTAAAAACCTTGAGGTTGGTGATGAAATTGAGAAAGAGTTGAAAAGTTGATGTTGGCCCACAGACGTTTTGTTTCACTGGTAGGAGCTAGAAAAGTTAACAAACAGTTTTTTAAAGCTCTGAAGTTAAAAAATATTTTATACCTTTGTTGGTGCAAATTAAACTTAATAAGTGAATAGTTTTTGTTTGATTTAGGTTTTAACCACCTGCCAGCCTATTTACACAGTTTTTATATTTTATCAATAAAAATCCCTTACACTGTCAGTGGCATCCTCAATCACAATGCCTCAGCTCACTGACATCCACAGTGGCTCAGAGTAGTTTGGAAGAGAGCTTTTCCAAGAGAATGGCTCAGCTAGAAGCAAAGCTGCAATCTGGTGGATACTCAAAGGAAACTGTGGCTTGAGTATCCGAGGAGTTCAAAGCATTCCAAGAGCTAATGTTCACCATGCTGGTTCTTCTGCTAGAGCAGTTTAATGTGTGTGCCAGAGTGGTAGATGTTATTGAGACACGCCATAGACGTAAAACACTAGTGTTTCTCGGACTGCATGAAGCGATCAAGGAGGATTATGATAAAGCCATGCTGAGCAGTCACAGCATCTAACATTAGAACCTGTCATCATATTGGTGCCCCTTCTAAGAACCGTCGTCGACCGATGCTGGTTTGGTTCTCTACGGTGGAAGTTTGTGCTGCTGTTTGGAAGGCGAAGACGGCATTGAAGGGCTTCACGCTAAGATAGTTCTTGACTCGAACTCGTCAGACGGCTTTCAGTATGGCCAGGCAACACATGCATGTCGGCTTGCTGGACGCAGGACGGCACCATAATCATCAAGCCCTCCGATAATAGCCGCCAGAAAATAACATCACCGGTCGAGCTGGAACCTCTGCTAAATACCCCAAGGCAACATCGCCGCCCAAAATAAGTTCGAGTACAAACACTAAAAGTTCACGGCGACATTAAATCATACGGAAGCTGTATTTACTGATTACTACTGCGCCAATTTTACTAATTATATTCCTCACAATTACGTCAAGCTAACAGTATCACTTTGTTCCACCCAGAACATAAACACTCATACCTACATCTCGCTTTTATTTTGTTTACATTATGATACCTTCATTTTTAATTTTCTTCTTCTTTTGATGATATAGCAATCAGCCGGATTAGCTATCTCTGCCAATGTCAAGTATTTCAAGTCTTCAAGTCTTCGTCGTGATGGAATTAATGATAAAAAATATAAAAAATGTGGATGACATGAAATGGGGACCGTCTTTCGCAAAAACAAAAACGATCTCTCTTCTTCTTTTGATGATATGGCAATCAGCCGGATCAGCTATTTCTGCCAATGTCAAGTATTTCGAGTCTTCAATTCTAAGTCTTCGAGTCTTTAAGTCTTCGTCGTGATGGAGTTAATGATAAAAATTATAAAAAATGTGGATGACATGAAATGGGGACCGTCTTTCGAAGAAACAAAAAACGATCTCAAAAAAAAAAAACGATCTCTCATTTTTAATTTTACAATATTACTAAAAGACAACTGACAAGTACTTTAGTCATCTGTCACGCTGATGATCTTTTTATTTTTTTTTTCGTTTCGTTACGCTCAGACCGTGTTCTGTTTATGTTGGTAGTAATTGTGAGAGTATGTCCGTTTTCCTTTTGGTCGTTTTTTGTTTTAGTTTCTTATCAGTATAACTATATTCTCGGGAATGAATTGTATATTTGGATAATAATAAAAAATGTAAGTGTGGTTTATTTTTGTGTTTGTAGAAAGTTTTCAATATTTTGTTACATTATCACCAAAGTATTAAAGAATTATTGTTTTTGTATTTGTGCCTACTGGCGGAGTGTAGAAATACGATTTGGTTAGTTTGAATTTAGAGTCATATTACAATTTAAATGATTTTAGTGATAATTTTATAGGCTTTCTTTTTTTATAGGTATGTACACCTATGATCGATGATGATGTTCATGTATATTTTTCTGCCGATGACTCTTCAGAAGATGTCAGTTTCAGTTCCTGAACAGAGACTCTGGGTGATCAAGTGACAAATATTTCTTTCTCAATCATGTCCATATATGTCTGTCGTTTATGTCTGTCACATAAACGCTCAAAGTGTTCCTAGCCATTTTGGTGACTTAACTGAGACCTTCTCTGACAACAACGTTCATGCCATCCTGATTTCGAGAACCTGGCTCAAACCTCACTTACCTTCCACCTCATATGCTCTTCCAGGAAGAGCATATGATATATATGTTTTTGTGTGTAAAACTTCTTTCTATTGATAACCTCAGCGCACCACCTAATCTGCATGAAGTTTTAAATATAAATATGTATAAAAAAATATCATACTATATTCAGGGCTTCATCATACTATACCACGCTGGCCTTTCTCTTTTCAGTTAGGTTATCTTCCATTTGGTTCCTTAATGGCATCTTACGACACCCAGGGGATGAATAGGGATTTGATGTAAAATAATGTTTAAATACCTTCACACTGTGGTGTTTCAGCTGGGGCTTGTATAGCTGCTAGAGGTACCTCTGGCGCGTTAGCGCCATACGTCGATTGGATGTAATCATTGATTGCACCTGTAATAAAAACAAGTGTGCTTTAGACCTCACGACTGAAATAAAACCTGAAAGGGTACAAGGCCTGCACTGTGTCTTGAATATACGAAACGTAACTGGGTATGATAGAAAGAGAAAAGAAATGTGTGCTCGCATGTTCCCCTCTCTTCCCCCGACAGTAATATACGAAATATATATATATAGTATATTCTCTCTCTTTCTATCTTCACTAACTTATCTCCCTCTCAACTTCTGTTCGTCTCCGATCACACTTTTCGTAATGCTCTCGTCACGCATTCACCACTTCCCAAGCGTGCGTAAGGAAATTTTACACAAAAACTTAATCACTTATTATATAATATACTTATGACTCTGTTAGTAATAATATTACTACTATCACTTAAGGCCAATATGTTCCACATGGGGTTTACCCATAGCACTATTTTTTGTATTTCTAACATACTTATTTTACTTTTATTGTGAGTAAATAGACACAGACGACCTGGGAATGGAACCCGATACCACAGCACAGCACCACCAAAAGCATCGCAATAGCTACCACTCACCAGTAAGAAGCTATGACCTTATTTACGCGTCCATTTTTTTTTACAGCTATTGATACATTAAGAATACTGCATAAAAAAGGATAACTTTAAAACAATGACTTAGTTGACCATCTTAGTCCAATTAGTTACTTTTAATCATCTGTCAAAACGATTATTTCGTATGAAAATTGTAATAAACACAAACTTGTGACGTCACTGTTTTATACTACTCAATTAAGCAATATACTTCAATGGTTACTTGATTAAAATCTATCTTATATAAATAAAAGTGGATCACAAAACTGTATGTACGCGCATAACTTTCGATCGACTGCACCAAATTGGATAATTCTTTTTTTTTATGTGTTTGTTTTTATTAGGACAAGGTTTGTATAGAAAAAATAAAAGAAAATCTTAGGTGTTATATTTTCTTAAGTCGTATACACTGCGGACCTGCGGGAAGTTAACACAGGCTTACTAAAATATCATCATCAACAACCCATAATGTCCCACTGCTGGGCTTGGGTCTCCTCTCAGGAGAAGGTTAAGGCCATACGTCCCCACGGTGGCCAAGTGCGGGTTGGGGACTGACTGACTGACTACTAAAATAAGTTTTTCTGTAATTCAGAAAATTTCCCCGAAAATGCAGCAGGCTACGAAGTTCACCGGGTCAGCCAGTTTGTAATAGAAATGAAAAGCTGTAATAATTATATTTACAATGGTGTTTTATAATATTCGTTTTAATGAAGGAGACATCGGTATTTATTTACGATACAGTAACTACCCAATCACATAATAATAGTAAGTGTGGATGAAATAACTTGCCGAACTGTCCCATCTTGAGGATGTTCTTGTTCAACTGAGAGTGCAGTATCATGTGTTGACGGCGAACTCCCTCGAGGTCTACCGGAGTACTCGGAGCAGCCAGGTACGGTGGCACTGGTCAAAACAAATTATTCTTCCTAACAATCGTCACAGTTCTCATTTTAGATCTAACTGGGTACATTTTAGATCTAACTGGGTACATTTTAGATCTAACTGGGTACATTTTAGATCTAACTGGGTACATTTTAGATCTAACTGGGTACATTTTAGATCTAACTGGGTACATTTTAGATCTAACTGGGTACATTATAGATCTAACTGCGTACATTTTACGTGTACATTTTTAAGCGATTTCGAAAAGGAGGTATTCGTCTCGACTGTATGTTTCTTTTTTGTTTGTTAACTCAGAAATTTCGATTAGGTGAACCGATTTTGTTGAATCTTATTTTATTAGAAATAGAAAGCTGGCGCTTCCCTATTTCGAACCTATTTTAAGAACTGGATCAAATTAAAATGTAAACTACACGGTTTACATTTTTATTTGATCCAGTTCTTGAAAAAGGTTTTTTTTTAAATTTTATATTTATAATGTATGTTATAAGTAACGATTCCAACTTCGTATAAAATATATTATAATCTTAATAATCAAGTAAACGGTTGATTTGTACTAAATAATATTAATATCCTGGCGCCTGCCGCTTGTCAGCTTCCGGCGCTACTTACAAATATTGTTAATGCCGTCTGTACTCTTTTTTTACAATGGTACTTCCGGCGTAATAAATCTTTTAAGTCACACAATCATGTATTATCAAATAATAATTGTATCATAATTTTGTATTACGTCTATTTCGTATTTTAACTTTCAGAACGTTGTTTGGCAGGGCATAACTTACTTTTTTGGTGATTTTTAGTTTAATGTGTTTTCGTGCAACAAAATGAGCACCAATGTTTGACGCATTAATATATTTTGTAATGAATATGCGCATGTTGCTGTTAGCCGCCAAATGACAGGGGATAGCTCAAAAACTATTTTAAATGTGTTTGTACAATTCCGATCTAGAGAATGGTATTTTTACCCAACTGCGAAAAAAGGAGGGTTATGTTTTCGAGTGTACCTATGTATAATTTCTTTGGCACGCCCTAGAACCTAAACGTTATGTGAGTGGTGTCAATAGATTCGTCTTAGTCGTAAAAAGTAAAAAGCAATATAAAAAACCTGAATAATAAAGATTTCTATTTATTATGCTTCCTAGTCAAAAAAAAAAACAGACGATAAGCGAATACCGCCACCTATGGACGCCTACCACACCAGACGCGCCAGGATAACAGTCCTGGTGGCGAGACCGATGAGGTGTCCGCAGCGGGCGGAACAAATACCCCCATCGATGGCCTATGCGCTCGAAGACGACGGGGGCATAGAGGACGGAGGGAGGGGCGGCTGTTCTGCGGATCCGTTCCAAGAATACCGCCCCGAGCCACTCACGTACCTCTTCGGGCGGACAGCGGTTGTCGCCCTCCGCCCGAAGAGGTGGTACGCGAGTGGCGTGAAGCCACCCGTCGAGCTACGATGGCTCGTCGGTCGCCCCGGCTGGAGGCTCCACGTGCTGGCTTCGCCACCTTAGAGGCTCTCCAGCCGGTCATTCTCGAGTGGGCAGGCTGCAGCACGCGATCCTTTCCTTCCGACTGACGCAGGTGCTTTCCAGGCACGGTTGTTTCGGCAAGTACCTGCCCTCGGTCGCCAGGAAGGAACCGAGTCCCGCCTGCCACCACTGCGACTGCAGTGAGGACTCGGCCCAGCAAACGCAGGCGGTCTGCCCCGTTCGAACGCCGCAGCGTCGTGCCCTCAATGCAGTCATCCGAGGAGATTTCTCGTTGCCGGCCGTTGCACGCTCCACGGCCGGTGGCGACAGCAATTTGTGCGGTAAAATTGGTCGTCGCGACCTTCTGCGAGGAAGAATCTTCGAATCTCGCAGAAGGAGGCGACGGAGAAGGCCCGGGAGGACGGTCGCCAGTCGGCCCCGCTGCGGCACGGGTTATCCCGTCCATCCCTTCACAGGCCAGCCGCGAGGAGGCGACGTACGCGTGTGCCGTACGTACTACGCTGACGGTGCCCGCTTCAGTGCGGGCAGGCGCTGGGAGGGGTCTGGACGTCGTAACAAAGCGGTTCCCGGACCTCTCCCGTCTCAGGCGCAAAGTGGCACACCGTACGGTTTTAGTCCGTTCGATTTCGATACACCGGCCCGCCGCGAGCCGGGTGAAGGCCCGAGGGGATTTCTACACGTAAAAAAAAAGATCCGTGATCTTTTACGAAGCCTTAGGGATGAAGAGGGTCGGTGACGCTACGTATTCTGATCCCCTCACCGTACGGATCGAGAGATATTACCTGGATTGCTTTTATTGAACGCAAAGGCCGCGGCGAGGGCGAAGTTGAGGGCCGGAGCTGTTGGCGACACGGCACTGAACCCTTCATTAGGCTCTTGCTTAGGAGTAACCTGGTAGAATACAGAGAAATTAAACCATCGAAGTGAAATCTTCTATAGGCAAGTTTTGTAGGAGAGTAAATTCGTGTGATTCGTCACCGACATGGTCCTATGGCGTGTCAACGCTCGAGCCAGTTGTGAATGTACTTCATATAAACACGAGTCAGTCTAAAATGAGTAGTCTTAGTTACTCCTTATATCATCAGCTATCTGTTAGTGAAAATACCGTTAAATAGACCTGGCTATTCCAAATATCAGCCCGAATAAATAGAGAAACGAAAACTTTAAATATTGATTCTTTTGATGTACATACTTACAGTGTGTTTACTTTACTTTCTTAAAGACTTAGTTAACAGCTGTTAATTTGAAATTACAAACAGACACTCCAATTGTGTTTATTTCACGCGCATCATACAATCATTTGTCCTGGTGTGGCTACCGAATCCAAGAACCCTGGCTTAGCAGTCAGGATCCCAACAGGCATATTAGTGAAACCTGTTTGTAAATAGTTGATAGATTCACCTGCACTGATGCCGCCTGTCCAGTTAATTCCATGAACTCGGAGTACGTTGTTTGTCCATCGTTCGTGCTGCTCCCCTCCCCTTTGGGCTTGTCCACGATGGGTTTGCGCTCGTGCTGGACCGCTGCGTAAGACATTGCAAGAATTATTGTTCATAAATATATTTATGATCAAATCACACATGATATTATCATTCAGTGAAATTCTTACAGAGCGTAAGTGAAAAATTACTACTTTTCAAAAGAGTGAAAAGACTACAAAATATCTATACCACCACATTAGTAATAATCTTGTAAGGGGAACTTTACAAATAAATACACATGAAACAAACACAAAGAACACTAAGACTCAGAGCAAATTATCATTAAATTTAATCGTTATCGTTAAATCCACAAATTATTGCTCTGAGTACTAATTATTACTCTGAGCTCTGAGACTAATGGCGTAGTAAGGCAACCTATGGTCTTTAATTCTAAAAAAACAGGTTTTTCACTTTCATTTAAAGTATTTTTTTTTTTTAACTCACGCGCTGCTTGTCCTTCACTTCAAATTTAAACAACCTAAATTTCGTTAGGTATTACAAATCTAACTCCATATAAAATCAGTGATTAATGCAAGAAATATTTTATAAATTAATCTAACTAAATCGTTGTATTTGTTGTGATTATTGTATTTGGAACAAAATCCATGTGGTCCTATGTGATTCCAGTCGATACTGAACTGCCTAGTGTTGCCCTACTATCGATAGTATCGCTATCTATACCATCAGGCATACAAATGTACAATCAATTTAATTATCACAAAATAAATTTAAAAAAAAATTCTCTTTCGAAAAGAGAGGCTTGTGTTCAAGAAAATCCTTGAAAATTATTCAAATAGTTTCACATACAGTGAATATGCAGAGTGAACACACATGGGCCAGTGATCCTACGGTATACGATTCTTGAATCTATTTGCTTTCAACCGAAAATATTACTCAATCTACGCGAAACAAGTACACTGCAAACCTGTACCCAACCTGTTTGGCCGGTGAGGTTTAGCAGACCAAAACCTCTTTGATAAAGAGATGCATGCCTATGTCTAGCAATGGACTGTTAACGGCTGTTGATGTGAAAATCAAATACGTCCTATTTCCCCTCCGTTCTTAACTCAGTTCCCCCAGTTTATAATAGATCTAGCTGTCAAAATACTCACAGTCACTCCTCATCCCGTTTCTAAGACATTTTTGAAGACGACAGAACTGGCAACGGTTGCGGTGGTGCTTGGTAACCTCACAATTCTCAGCACCACGACACGTGTAGCCTAATTTCTTGCGGATGGACCGCTTGAAAAACCCCTTACACCCTGTAAGGAAACAATTAAGTATATGTAGCTTTTGGTCGTTACATCTGTAGTAAACTAGCTTCTGCGTCTTTACGTTTGCAGAACACTAGCTTTTGCGTCTTAACACCTGTAGAACACCAGCTTTTGCGTCTTTACATCTGTAGTACATTAGCTTAGTTTTTTTATGGAATCGCGGGCAAATGAGCAGACGTGTCGCCTGATGTTAAGCGATTACCGCCGTCCATAGACATCTGCAACACTAGAGGCGTCACAAGTGCGTTGCCGGCCTTTGGGTGATGGGAAGGAGAATGGGGATGGGAAGAGGGGTCGGGGTATAGGCCTCCGGTATCCTCACTCACTCGGTGAAACACAGCACAAGCACTGTTTCACGCCGGTTTTTTTGTGAGGCCGTTGTATCACTCCGGTCGAGCCGACCCATCCATTCCGAGGCGTGGCTCTCTCTTACATGAATCTGTTTTACATCTGTTATGGAATGGCTCGATAACATCCAACCAAGCATAGTACGTTGTCGCCAGCGAGTTGAGTTATAATCACTTTAGACCGAAGAGCTCTAGACGCAAGTCTAAGGTCACCAGTGAGACTCAAGTTCTCTCTCTCTCTCTCTCTCTTCGAGCCGAGAATCAGTAAACGTCACACTATGCGGTAAATTTTTCGGGGAACACATATGCCCACCACCCACAATTACCACCACCACCGATTGCTACTTGATGAAACTGGCTCCCACGGCAGACTCAGGTTCTAGAATAACAGGCCACCTCAAAGACGAACTTCCTGACATCGATCTGCGTGAGGTTAGAATGGCGCTCGGCCAAATTGGTTATAACAGAGTTCCGAGTGAAAACTGAGGTACATAGAGCTCCTAAATCCAGGAAAATAACTCGCTATGTGTTTCTCTAGGCTATAGGATTTATAATTTAACAATTCGCAAAGAACCGATATTGCAAGGAGAATCAGCATGCTGAAATAGGAGTCAGTGATGCGTTCACTGGTGGTCACTGGACCCGACAAGTGTTAGAGAAGAAACTTCGATTAGGCAAACTTTGTGTGGTACAATAAACCGATGAATTAAATAAAACGACTGGCAGCAGAAGGATGCAAACTGCCCAAGACGGGGTTGGTTGGCGCTCGTAGGAGCTCGAATAAGTTATTACATAAAAATTCTCGATCTCGAAAAAGCTCCTAAGCATTTGGAAAGTCATAAGATTGATCCATAATGCGTGAGGTATCTAAAAAAACTAAAATGGACCTTGACTTGACCGTAAGACCTACCCGATATACTTTTATGTGTATACTTGGTAGGTCTGAGGTCGCAGGCCATTTTTGTATCGTAAGGTAGTAAGGGCTGCCCTCTTCATGCCACAATGTGAAACAAAGTTTCACGTTAATACATGCATCGACTGCCGCGGTGCTTCATAGGCTTACATGATTCTTCGTCATTACTCGAATTGTATACTAGCTTGCGGATTGACCGCCTGAAAAATCCCTTGCACCCTGCAAACAAATTAAAGTATAAGTTTTGTTGTAAATGCAGCCTCGAGCTTAGTGCGGAAACCATCGATAACTTTAAAGTTGTCGATAGTTTCCGCACTAAGCTCGAGGCTTGTGTCGCGGCAACCAAGACAAGATTTTATATTATTCATTGGTGCTAATTCTGCTGTTCTAAAATCTTTCGTAACAAGGACGACAAACAATGCTCAAAAGATTGGCAAAATAATTATAATAGTTAGTGAGGGAACAACAGAAATTAGCACACTAGCATCACTTTGAAAAGGTACTACTAGCTTATAGAACATTTATACACCTATTTAGGTATATAATTTGGAAGTAGAGTATAAAATATAATCAGAATAAATAAATCAATTACAATCTAGGTGCCTCTTGAATTGGTTGCGGTAACTGTGTTCATTCATGATGGGTTGAGTGTTTTTTAAAGCCAATCCATGACCAGTCACTCCATTTCTCTCGTAGATAACTTCATAATACGTGTGTAATTGAAAAACTTTATTGTACACCTTAGGGAGGAGGTGGATAGCCTGTCTTTTTATGAAGGAGGTATTTATGGTTGGAAGTGGAGTTCGATATATACGGCGCTGACTTTGCGTATATATAACTAATATCATAATCTGATCCTTTAAATATTATAAAGACACTCGAAAACAACTTACATATCGAAAACAAAACATATTAAAAATCTCTGATATCTCAAAAACCACTAATTCAATTCAATATTACGGCCCACGTCATGTCGTGTCGTCCTAACCTACAAATACGTACGAAGGTACCTACGAGGAACAATAGACAAAAATCTGTATTGGAAACTTCATTTTGCAACTCTCGGCAAACTGAGGAAGGCTATATATAGACTATATATTATCACGCTTCGACCAAAAGGAGTGGAGTAATGAAAAATGTTGCAAAACAGGGGACATTTTTTTCCTTTTGAGAGCTTCTATAGCGTGAGCTACGGAAACTATTAAAGTTCCACAAAAACAATGTATAAAGGAATTGTTTACAAATTGTTAAAAAAAAAAACCGGGACGACATACAAACAATGTTAACAAACATTACAATATATTTATTTACAGTCGAATTGAGAACGTCCTCCTTTTTTCGGGTCGGTTAAAAACTAAACTCTACTAAGATATAGTATGTCCGCGAGGTTGTACTGGCGCAACACATCATCTAGAAGACCTGGAGAGAGCTTAAACATATGTCAACAAAATTATTTGCTAATTAATTCAATTTTTAACATAAAAAACCACTTGTTAAAGACCCAATGATGGAAAGTATCTGAATAAGTCGCCATGGCGCGAGTGAATATGGTGGGGTTTGAACCGATAACACTCAGAGCAGAAGAAAAGCGGTGCTCAATACAACAAACGCTGTGTAAAAGGGGCGTTAGTCAAAGTTCAGTAAACACCTTATGGGGATTTTAAATACAGTTAGTTGAAACTGGATATGACGTCATCGGTTATTACGATACGTCGGTTATAATAGCCGAAAGGCCAGGTCCCGCCCGAATCTCTATATAATCTTATAAGAACGCATACCGCCTATAGCGACATCGGATACAACGACATATCGTATAAAACGACGAAACATTATCTGTATTAATCGGCTATAATGACCAATTTCAGCAAAACAAAACATTACGAACAATTATCACCTTAAAGCTAATAATTGTAAAAAGTATATTTTGCTACAGGCTTATTATAAAGCCTAAGGATTATTATTCTCCTACCTTATCCGAACCTCTTTCCCGCTCTTTGTCCTTGCATGTTTTACGACTTATTCAGTGCGATAGTGCGATAACTTATCCCCATACTACAAACAGACATATGACTTATAAAGACTCGGATATAACGTCCTAAGTATAAAGTCTCTTCAATGTCGTTATATGCAGTTTAGACTGTACTAACCTTCGCAGCTAATTGCGCCGTAATGTCGACCAGAAGCTCTGTCACCACACACGACGCACAGTTCCACACCACCTGCTTCGCTCTGGCCAGTGAATTTCATCTCCCTTTGTTCTTGGCCTTCCATTTCTGCGAATAGAAAAAAAAATCACTAACAAATACTGGAATATATTAAGTGCTAGCGATCCGCCCTAGCGCAATGCTGGAAGCTCCGATAAACGCGTCCAATCGCTGCTAAATTCAAAGTGCTAAAGGGAGAACAGTGTCCTCCGACGCGCTATTAATACGTCCCGCAATTTTTAAATCTGTAATATCTTCAAAACTATTCATTTAAATTAGATGCTGTGTAGGGCCATATAGATTTATATTAAATCAACAATGTATTTAAAGTATTTAATTCCATAAGTTAGATAAGGATTAAAGATGTATTGGTTAAAATCGCTTCCAAAATTAGGCATTATTTGTCGTAAAAAGTAAATGACAAAAAAAATGTTATTGTGGAATATCCATAAGAGATAGACATTCGTATACCATCGCAGAGTTTTCTGTAGACCTTTTCATTGTGTACAATACTTGGTACATTATTTTGATACATCTCGTAGGGTTCAGTTTGCAATATAAGCAGAAAAAATGAAATTATTTATTTCTCCACTATTTCATGAATGTTATTTATACATATAAACCTTCCTCTTCAATCACTGTCTATTAAAAAAACCGAATCAAAATCTGTTGCGTAGTTTTTGCGACTTTGTTTTACATTATCCCCTTGGCTGTGTATCGCGCTCCTGGAGCGCGACGTCAAAACACACGCATCTGTGTGCCTCCTCCTGGAGATCGCTTTCCATTGAAGCTTATATCGTTCGTTATATGACGTGTACGATGACTTTCCTGCTCTAAGTTGCATAAATGGTGCAAAAGGAAGAACGAAAAAGGAATATAGTCACATGCCAAGTGTGTAAAACATACTGGCGCCAAATAATTAAACATTCAAAATATTTGTCTTTGCGCGCCCAAGCTCTCGTGTGAGTTGTAAACTTTTTTAATATTTTGTGTGTGATTATTACCGTAATTGATGTCTCCCACTGCATTGAAACATGAGTGGGTAAGTAATAAACAGTTTTATATACATAGAATATCTATTTGATAAATATTTTTTGTTGAAATAGTTACTTAAAAAAAAATCATCGCCTTTTTACGCGCAAAGCCCGTTTTTACCATATTACGAATAATTAAAATCCTTATCATGACTAACTGATGTTATTTTGAATATTGTAATGTATTTTTATATTATTACTCAGTATTAAAATAAAAAATAGTGCAAGGTTTTTGTGTAATATTTAAATAAAAAAAATACAGACGCTACACCGCCATTTTTTTTGCCGTTTTGGGGTAATGGTCGATTAGTATGGATGAGACTAGTCACATTTCTGTTTTGGTGGTGGATTTTTTTTAACTTTCTTTTAATGAAATTATTTATTGTTTATTGTGTTTATTTTGTATTTATTTGTGTATTTCTCAAAACACTATTGAGTAAAACTTGCGTGTTTTATCCGCATTTTATTTTTATATGCTTTTTAAGTGAGATCAGATGCCCGCCATTCGGTATGCGGATGGGTTTCAGGTGTGCATACAGGAAGACCGCCACCGGTCGGGGAGGGGAGGGATGTGATAGTAGTTGCCGGTCGTGGTGGTCCTGCTGGCAGGCGTGAGGCTGCAGAGGCCGCGGTAATGCTCGAGGATCTGATAGACCAGGACCGTCCACTATTGACGAGTTAGCCTTTTGGTTACCGCTTTCTGCTTTTCAATTGAGTGATTTGTTTTTTTACTATTTAAATTCGTTTTGTTTTTAGACTAGCAATATACAATCTCCACGAGCTACAAGATGGCCGGGGTCTCGACAATATGTCCATAGACCGTTTTTTTAATCTTAAGCGCTACAACTGGACTACTCAGAGGCTAGGCTGTTTAAAATACGGCCAATAGTATTATATCTGAACAAAAATTTAGAGCAGATGTATACGCTGTTGCAAAACATCTCATTGGACGAGAGTCTGCTCATGTGGAAAGACTGGCTGAAATTCAGCCAGCTTATTCCGAGCAAAGCAGCCCAACGCGGTATTAAATCGTATGAAATTTGTGAAGCTCAAGCCGGCTACCTATGGCGATTTGAGATTCACGATAGCAAGAACACTCCACTGCAGCACATAGACAATCCGCAAGAGGCGACCACTCCAGCCACTGTTTTAAACCTGCTTAGAGGCTTAGAGCCCAAGGGCTACACCATCCGGATGGATAATTTATATCATTCCCCTTGTCTGGCTCGACGCCTCAAATGTTAAGGGTTTGATTATGGGGGAACATTGCAAACCGACTGCAAGTTTATCCCGAAAACCCTAAATAGCATTACCAAGCGAGCCACGCGTCCGGGGTAGGTTACTGGTTTCACCTTAAGTGACGTCGATGTCATGGTATGGAGAGATACAAATAGGGTGGCTATGATCTCTACATATCATGATATGCCACGCCAACGCTCAACAAACTGCCCGAGGACCCACCAAACCCATCCTGATATTAGATTATAATATCATAGTGGGCGGGGTGAACAAAAAGACCAACTTCTGGCGAGGTATCCTGTTAGACAAAAACGCACAAAGGTGTGGTACAAAAATCTTTCCAGGAGGCTTTTTAATGTTTCTGTTCTAAACTCTTACATATCCATCATCACACTTCTTCTCACAGTCATCGTAAATTCCAAATTAACTTTATATAATCCCTTTTATCCATCCGCTCTACTTCACGTCCGATCCCGTCTGCAATTCACCAGAAAGTGGACACCCACCGCGTGGCTAAGTTCCCAATGGGAAACCACTAACAGTTACGACGGTCCTGCATCGTCTGCAAGAAACAGGTGCACACTTTCTGTGTTGGATGCAGTAAAACCGTATGTATAGACTTTTATTTTCTATCTATCCACTCGTAATTTTATTTCCGCATATGTATTCATATTTTTCTGTTTATCTATCTGTATATCTGTGTACATTTTTGTACGTAAATGCGAGTCGGGTAAACGGCGGGAAGTGACAAGCGCTTCTTTCCAAAATGCAGATTAGGTTGAAGGGACAAGTCTTTAAAACCGTGTGCTGCGGTGGATGTGTGGAGACCATGTGCTGCGGTGGATGTGTGGTCGCGTGGGTTAAAAAGTGGGAGAAAGCGACTGGTGTCATTTGTAATTCTAGTTTTAAACTAAGTAGAGCTTGTGCTATGGGTACTAGACAACTGATATAAATACAGATGTACTCCTTTGTTGTAAATATATAATATTATACATAGCAAATACTTAAAGATTTAAACTAAGTAGAGCTTGTGCTATGGATACTAGACAACTGATATAAATACAGATGTACTCCTTTTTTGTAAATATATAATATTATACATAGCAAATACTTAAACTCTGAAACAAATATCTGTAGATCTTACAAATATTTAGACCGAGGTCCGATTTAGGATTCAAAGACTTCGAACGCAGCAGTCGTGTACGACGCCACTGCGCTAATGAGGCAGTCAAAGAATGATTTTACAATCGCAAATTTTATCAAAAACAGAAGCGATTTCATAAACTGGACCAAATTTAAATGGGACAACACGGAAAGCACCAGCTTTAAAATAAAAAAATGAATCATCAAAATCGGTTCATCCAGTCGAAAGTTATGAGGCAACAAACATAAAAAAACAGTCGAATTGATATGCTCCTCCTTTTTTGAAGTCGTTTTTTTTCGGTATAAAGTAATTTTTTTTAAATAAGTAAGATTTATTTCATTACATAATTTCTAATTCCATTTGTTCAGGTGCAACAGTATTGGTCGTATCCATACTGTGTTAGACATTTCCTTTTGTGCCTATCGTATTTTTTCCTAGAAATTAGAAACATTCTTCGTTGATTTATGAAATGTTTTTGTACGGTAATATGCTATTTTTTGTGTTTATCGATTTGTGGAATTTGTCTTATTTTAGAATAATAATTTGTATTTAAAATTAATGCATAAGAATTTACCCTGTGACTCAAAGTTTGAGAGTACCTTTTTAAGCCTATTTTCAAGCGCTTAGTTTACTGTCCATTTTCTAATAAACTGAACACTTGGAGCAGCTGAAACTCTGTATACGATAAGTATATAGGCCATACTTAAGTATGAAATAATAACCCACTCCATTTCATTAGCAGTATTTTCGGAATTCAAGAATAAACATAATAAAATTTTTTAGACTGGGCGTTCGGATTTCGAAGTCGTTTTTTGGTATGCCTGTGATGTAAAAAAATGTATGACGGGATGTGTTTTTTCCATTGCAAATGTAAAATAATGCATATTTTAAGTAAATAAAATAAAAAGTTTTTGAAATATCAATTAACTTTTGTTATTTTACCAACTTTTATAAAAAAAAAAACGGGATAATAATCTCGAATCCTAATTTCAAATAAGAATTAATAATACATGACTAGGCAAGACTGGCTCAACTCATAATTAATAAATTAGCTTGTTTCATAATGATTCCAGGGACATAAGTATTTTATAAAGGTACCATACAAAACTTTACAGATATCGTCATTTTAATCAGATGTAATTAAATTTCGCGAGACCACCCACAAGTGATGACACATGTGTGTCAATTAAACATTAGGAGGGCGCCACATATCAGTGGTTATGTAGTGATGATGAATTGTGTTGTTAAGGAATTATGTTATTTAATAATAATAATAATAATGTTCGGACATCATATCGCAATCTAGTCCCAAATTAAACAGAGTTATGGGTACTTGAAAACTTATTTTTGTGTGTATGTATTGCGTATATGTGTAGTTATTTAAATAAGTTTACTAATTGATCCGGCAAACGTTGTATTGCCATAAAAATATTGGTCCATCCGTTTCGAAGGAGTTTGGTAACAAACAAGTTTACAAAGAACTTTAAGATTTACTGAAGAAAATTTTAACCTCCAACTTTCATCACAGTACACATGTCTTACAAAATTTCTATCATCAGCCATATGCCAGTGAAAGTTTGGTCCCTCAATCCGTTCCGGTCGTGCGAATAGCTTTATATTGTTTGACCACGCAGCGTGGCTGTGCATCGGGATGCAAGGCAGGTAAGAACAAAACCAGATTAGCACGCCGTCCATCCGTCCGCCGGCGCAGCGCACATTTTTGCGAAAACAATGTAGGCTCATAAGGGTGCAAAGCAGGTAAGCCAACCCGTTCGCCGTCCAGCGCGGTGTGTTGCCGTCAAATCGAATGAAATAATTTATTTGCATCGAAGGTAGGTATGTAGTTACATGAAAAAGGTGTTTAGTACTGTGTTTGTTTCAATACATTCTGCCATTTAGGCGTGCAAAAATTATTGATGTTGTCATTAGATCATTAATACTAAGATACAATTAGATCAGATAAATTCAAAGTCATACATAAATCGATTGATTATTTATAAATTAAATTAATACGAACCCAAGACCATTCTTAAAATTTTGAAATGTTAGGTCATTAAATAATTGAAAATAAATTACAATTTGCCATAAAAATAACATAATACGGAATAATAGCATTTGTCAACTAATAATGAAGTCAAAAACTTTTTGAAATTGTATAGGTTTTAATTTTTTATATTTTCCGGTATTTTATTATATATCATCGGACCCATACGCATAATGCTTTTTTTTTAATAACGTCGTTTTAAATCCTCCCTGATTAAGTACATTTTTATATTTATTTCTCGACTGCCCTGATCGAACGAATCCGAACATAGGTCTTATGCAACGTTTTTGAGATTTAAATATACGAGTACTTTCTCGTTGGTTACAGTTTCTCCAGAATATAATACCAAATCTTAAAATTGACGATACTAGACTATGGTATGCTGTCAAGAGTGTTTGTATTCACTTTTTTTGAAAGGCTGTAAAGAGCAAAGGCAGAGGTGCTCAATTTTTTACATATGGCTTCCGATTGTGGTTTTCATGTTAATTGACTATCTCTTTTCATGTCCAAAAACTGTGCATCCCTTACTACATTTATTCATTTGCCATTGTAGTTTATATTTAAATTTATATTGGCCTGCCGCCATTTTAAGTATGTAATCTGACAAATGATGATAAGTTAGTATTATGAATAAGGTATCCATCTACCCTATTGTTCGACCACGAGGCGTGGTTTCGCATCCGGGTGCCAGGCAGGTAAGAACAAAACCCAATATACCCGACGTAAAGCATTTATGTCATGTGTAAAATGGAGTAACCGCCCTGCTGCCATTTTTTGTATGTAATTTTGACAATGGCACAGTGCACATTGTTGCGAAAAGAATGTAGACTGTATTATGTTTATAAGACATGATAATTTATAATTGAGCTCATATTGAAATTAAAATACAAATATGAAATAATTCTCAAAAAACTAGTGAAGATCTGCACCACTAGAGTGCAAAGCTTAACATAATACATAACACGGTTCAAAGTTAGTTTTTATCAATTGTTTATTCTAGCATATTGTTATAACAAACAATAGATGCCACGCCACACAAATTAACGATAGTTTAAAAATAATATGATAACCAAGCTTAACTTGCAGCTTTAAAGGCGAAAATAATGTGTCAACAATTATGTACCTAATTATATGTATTGTGACTAATGGTTTCAAGTAAGTAGTGTAAGTAGTATTATTATAATATAAAATATATTACACTAGCTGAATCCCGAGGTGTTAATTAAATTCGCCGCTCAAAGTAAAAGAAACTTGTGTAAAGGGTATTCTATATCCGTTTTCTGGTTCTAAGATATCTCTCCACTGAATTTTAAGTTAAATCGGCTAAGCCATTCTAGAGTTATAAATTATGTGTCTAACAAAACCTTTTTTTTATAGATATATAGATTTTGGGAAACTAGTTGGATATATACAAATAAAAGATGCCTGTTTTGAGACAAATCGCATTCCTACCTGCCGGGCAGTCAGTTGCCCACCATGTTACCACAGCTTTCCAGAAAATCGTTGGTAGCCGTTGGTTTTCCTCCATTTTCTAAGTCTCTGGTAAGAGCTCTCAGAAACAGGTACACATACACATAGATAACAATAGTCACTTAGTCAATATAAAAAAAGCCTATTCGTAAGCTTTGGTTAAAACGCGACCAAATAACACAAATCAACACTAGTCATGCCACATGAATATAGGCAGGCATTTGTTTTAACTAGCTACCTTAATTTTAAAACTGTACTTATTTTATTTTCAATGACCCTCAGTTTCATCAATTATATTTGAGGTAAGGTGTTTCACCGAATGAGTGAGGTGTACCATTTTTTTTTTTACGTGTGGAAAGCCCCTCGGGCCTTCACCCCACCGGGGTTTGCGGCGGGGCGGTGTGTCGGAATCGAACCGACTAAAACCACACGGTGTGCCACTCTGCGCCTGAGACGGGAGAGATCCGGGAACCGCTTTCTTACGCCATCCGGACCATACCGGAGGCCCATAATCCAACCCTTCCCCTGATCCCCCAAGGCCGGCAACGCACTTGTGACGCCTCTGGTGTTACGGGTGTCCAAGGGCGGCGATAATCGCTTGCCATCAGGCGATACGTCTGCTCGTTTGCCACCTATTCCATAAAAAAAGGTAATAATCACATCGCATATCAAAAACGGTACCTAATTAATAAGTTTTCCTATTCTTTTAATTGTGCTTTTGTGAATATTAGAACATGTATAAATGAATTCTTAAAAACGAGTTCTTCATTATATTTGAGGGCAAATGACTTTCAAAAAACAAAGTTTGGAAGAAAGAATTAACTTACATGCTCTTTGTTATTTACCTTTTTTTTATTGTTTTAGCTGCCAAATTGACTCTGCCCTGCCTGATGGAAAGCATGAGCAGAATCCAAGAGTGGTGGTCACCATCCTCAATGCGAAAAAGAACAGTGCAGCATGGTGACCCACACTATGGCGGCCTGGTGAGATGCTTTTTCACGCCCCGCTTAAAGGACCTGGGATCATATTGGGAAGGAAACACGTGCGCTGGTAGTGAGTTCTAGGTTTTGACTGCTCGGCTCAGGAAGGAAGCTCCGAAGCGATGAGTACGAGAACGTATGTCTTCCACCCTAATGCGGTGACTTCCAAGGTCGTGTTGTTCTGTAGAGGAAGGGAGAGGGGTGGATCAGTTGGAAGAGCTCCTCAGAACACTCTCCATGGTAAAGGCGACAGAGGACTGCTAAGGAGGCGATATCTCTACGCAACTGCAGAGGCTCAAGGGTCTCACCATCGCAAAGGTGAGAACAGTACTCTACGCACTAGCGAATCTGGGTCTTGTAAAGAAGACACAGATGCTCAGGCGAGAAGAACCGTCTCACCTTGTCTAACATATCTAGCTTCCGCGAGGCCGCTTTAGTGACACTATCAACATATTCACGTGGGTTGAGCTCTCGGCAGATATCCATGCCCAGGATGGCGAGCCTACCTTGTAATAGCATTAGAGTGCACTGAAAAGTGGGAAGGGGAAGGAATGGAGACTTTTTGACTGAGAGCACGCACACCTGTGTTTTCTTGGTGTTGAACTCGACCAGATTCTTACAGCCCCATTGAAAAATGCAGCCCAGAACATGGTCGAGTTGAGTGACAAGTTTTTGTCGTCTTCCTTCAACATCTGCTGGTTATTCTTATGTTATGCAGTGAGCCTAGAGGTTATGTTTCCTATTGTCAAGCCAAAAGAATGCTTGCCTCTAGCAATATGACTTATGTCCTAGTAACATGTACTTCATTCACATTATTACTTAAATACTAGTTGACCCCATGAGCTTATTACTGCCATATTTTACTTTCATAAATATTATCTAAATTTCTGAAAATGCTAACATACTTTACTTTTTACTAACAATACCCCGCTGATACCAGCTGTAGGTGCTGCAAGCACGATTCAATCCCAAAAAACCTCAGATTTCTTCTACTGTAATATGCATGATTTTACCTTCATCATGAATCACTTTATCCATTGCTGAAAACTGCATTGAAATCTATCAAGTACTTTAAAAGATCTAAGTGAACAGACAGTGGAAGCAACTATATGTTATAACTGTAATAAACTATTTTTATGTAGAATTTTAATTAAAATTTATCATGTAGAATTTTAATTAAAATTTATCATGTAGAATTTATTTTAAAACATCATGAAGGCATGTAAATCTGCAGACTGAATACCCAACATATCCTCTACCAGCTAACCTATGGATTATAACCGATAGAATATCGAACCAACAAAAAATGACATATATATACAATTACACAAATACATAAATAAAGATTTACATGCACTCATACACATAATACTTTGTTTGTTACATTATATTACACAAAATTATTTAACCGCAACTGCATATATAATTCAACTTACGGTTTCAATCAGGAAAAGCAGTCGTTTTGTTGTAACGTAAGAGAAATTATTTTTTCAAGAGCTTCAAAGTATTCTATTCTACACATCTAAAATAGTGAATGAAAAAATACGTGGTAAAAAACCCTTCCTTTCACCTTAAGCGCATGCTCTCTTATTCCCGTTTCGACAGTTATTTGTTTTAGTAACATAGTTAATAGAATAGTTAATAGAACAGATGATTTTGATTAGAACAAAACCCTTTAGAAGGCAAGCTAAGGTAACTCACGTGAAGTCTATGCTTCCAGCGAATATACTGTTACTTTCTGGCTTACCTTGATTAGTTTCAACTTTCTGACCTTTTCAGTTCATGCATCTGTTGTCTCCAAGCGCGATTTTTAAGAAAAAGACTCCAAACAACACCAATTACTGTTGACAGTTTACTTTATCTTTGCAAAATGTTACTATCAAAATACTTTAACACGAAGAAAATAAATACAATGGAGAAACGAATCAAACCACAGACTAAGATTTTTTTTTCTTATGGCAATAGACTAAGATTATTGCTGACTGAACATGGTGGCAGTGTTGTCAGCAGTCAACACATGTAAGTAATATTATTAATGATAATTAATATGCAATAGTTAACCAAGAGGTAATAAAATATATTTAAAAATAATAAATTATTTCTTCTACTAATTCGTTTCTTCTTCTATTTACTGACTGACTTACTATCAACGGTAACCACTTTGTATTACATTCTCGAAGCTATACCCCACTTTTTTGAGATCTCTCTCGACCCATGAACTTTCTCTTCTCTCTCTGCATAAAACTTTATTGCTTTTTTGCTGCTTATTGCCTCTAATTAAAAATCATTCCCTGCATTAGTATTTAGATTCAATCTTTGTTTTTCCTTACGAATTTTCCTCACACCACACAGACCTCACACTTCATTAACAAATTTCATCTCTTAATTCCTCTAAAACTTTACAGTTACTATTAAACCACAAGAAAATCGACTGGTCACTAAAAATAATATTTCGTCACGAACAGTGGGTTGATATTAGCAGTCTTAGATGAAAATTCAGTAGACTGGTATAAATCGAAGAACAGTATGAACAGTAAAATGATAAATATGTAGTTGGAAGTAATGACTAGTCTAGTAGAAAAGATTTGAATTATTAAAAAAATATTACTCACTTACTTTTAAATAATCTATTTTTAAACGTATTCGTAAAATATTTTTTGGACATATGGGAGTATACGTGCGGGACACATACCATGGGAGAGCCACTCTTCGACATGAATGGGCTGGCTTGACTGGAGTGAAATAACGGCCTCATAGAAAACTATTGTGAAACAGCACAAGTACGGTGTTCCATCAAATGAGTGAAGATACCGAAGGCTCTTTACTCAAATTACACGTCTGTGAGGACTTGGCAGTCGCTCACAAACTACAATCTTTTATTGCTATGTTTATACATCTAAGAAGACTTGGCAGTCACTCACAAAGTATAATCCTTCACAAATGCTCGTGCTGTGATTGTAAAATTATAGGCGACTGCCAATTCCTCACAGATGTGTAAACAAGGACTTCGCTGACTGACCTGTGCTACTATGGCTTCTCGACGGATGGACCGGTTTAGATGTGGATTTTTTACTTCAAAGAAAACTATGTATTAATACTGTGTATGATAAAAATCGATTACTTTCTTTGTTAATACTAAATCACTTAAGAGGAAAAAAATTGCTGCATTAACATAATGAGGATTTTTGTTAGTAGTTTTCTGGCGATTTCAGACGAAAAATTTGGTGGAAAGATAATTTTAACTGTTGGTAGCATTGCACCTGGTTATTATCTTGTCTGTGTTATGTCAAATATACTCAACCAATCAGAGTTTCTGTTGTGATTCTAAACAGTACGTATTTGTCACTAGTGTCACATTTAGGCTAACCTCGTGTGGATTTTGTTGTGATCTGAGGTGGTTATACTATATTTTCATGTAAAAATACATTTATCGTATATAACCAAGGCTCTTAACCATGGCTTGTGAAGATCTGGAAAATTTCATGGATAAATTTAAAGCTTTTACTGAGAAACCAGTGAAATTTCTAACAGTGCAAACTGATGTGAAAGACGACATTAAAGACTTGGTGAAATCTCTGTATGATTATACCAAAACACAAGAAAAAGTTGATAAAAAGGTTAAAAAGAGTGCACTGACTGAGCTAATTGTCCAAGGTTTCGATGAAGAACAAGTTTGGCAGCAAATTGAGCTTCAAAACTCTGAGTGTTGGGATCAGCTTGTCTGGGATGTTTCAAACTGTATATCAACAAAAATTGATCTAAAATTTCCTGTAACGATTGCTAACAATAACACTAATGGTGTGGAAGAGTCCGGTGACGAATATCCCATGTCAGAGGATGAGCAAACAGACTTGGAACGGGAAACAAAAAGTAAGGTTAAAAAACTTAAGAAAAATACATCTTTGGCATCAAATCGAATCAAATCGAAAGGAAAACCGTCGGTAGTCGATGATCAGTTCTTCAAGTTACAAGAACTGGAGAAGTTTTTGATTCATGAGGAAAAGAAAGGAGGGAAAGCAGGGTCTGATAGTGAGGAATCAATTAATATGTTTGAAGACATTGATGATGAAGATTCTGAAGATGAAGAAGGTGGTAAAGAAGCTATGTACAATGACTTCTTCTCACAGGATGGTGAAGAAGAAAATGAACAGGGTGAAAGATATAATGATGATGATGAATATCTAGAAAATGAGGAAAACGAAGCAGAAAATGAGGAAGACGAAGAAGTAGCTGATGAAGAGGAACAAGAAAATGAAGTCACTGAGGATAATGACGAAAGTGAAGAATCAGATCAGGAGATGCCTAAGAAAAATGAAAAAAAAGTTAGATTCGCAGAAGCGGACAAATCGTCTGATGATGATTCTGAGGATTCAGATGCTGGACAAGTAGTACAAAGTAATAAGAAAGCTGATGAAAAGAAGTCTGAATTTGAAATGAGACAGGAAAGATTAAAAAAGCAAATTGAGAAATTAGAAGAAAGAACATTATCAGATGCACCTTGGCAGTTAAAAGGAGAAGTGGATGCACTAAAACGTCCACAAAATTCTTTATTAGAAGAAGTAGTTGACTTTGATTTAACAACTCGCCCAGCACCTATTATAACAGAGCAGACCACATTCACATTAGAGGATATCATCATGCGGAGGATCAAGGATAAAGCATGGGATGATGTAGAAAAGAAAGAAAAGCCTGTGGACGATCAGCTTGCGTTCCGTAAACCAGAAGCACTTGATTACACTAAGAGCAAACAGAGTTTGGCTCAGATATATGAGACGGAGTATCTCAAACAAAAGCAAGCTGCATCTGGTGAAGTCGAGGAAGAAAAAGAACCCGAAGCACATACAGAGATTCGAGAGGCTATGGCCAAATTATTTGCTAAGTTAGACGCATTATCTCACTACCATTACACTCCAAAGGCTCCGCAAGCTGAAGTTAAAATCGTAAGCAATATACCAGCTATATCTATGGAGGAAGTTGCACCAGTTGCAACAAGTGATGCTGCATTGTTGGCTCCGGAAGAGGTTAAAAGGAAACGTAAAGGGGAGCTGATGAGTAAAAATGAACGGACCCAGACAGATAAGAATAGAGAGAGAAGAAGGAAGAAAAAGTTGCAGAAGGCTAAAGGCCAAGTTGCTAAAGTAACAGAACATAGGAATACGCAGAAAGGTTTGCAGGCTGATGACAAGTCATTGAAGAATTCGAAGGCTTTCTTCCAACAGCTGAATGATGATTCAACTAGTGCAATTAAGAAGAAAAACATTGTTAAGAATAAAGGACAATAAATGAATGTATTTGAGTATTAAATATAATTGTGAATTTATTTAAAATTTTGTGTTTTTTTCTATTTATCTGATGGTTTTGACAGTATTTATAAATACATAATGAATAAATAAATATTACGGACATCTAACACATAACGCCATCTAGTCTCAAGCTAAGCATAACTGTTATTATAGGTAACAGACAACCGATATGTTAATATATACATAGAAAACACCCAAACTCCCAAACAAATATTTGCAGATCATACAAACGTTTGGTCCGACCCAGGCTTAGAACCTGAGACCTCATGACCGAGGCAGTCAAGGTCAAGTTATGTATGTATGTTCAACCGTACAGCCTAAAATACTGCACCGATTTTAATGAATGAAGTAACATGAAAATCATAAGAATAGCCCGGGTGATGAGTGTAAACTTTACCCTAAAAGTGGTTGAGTTATAGTTTTTTAAAGTTTGTTTTCAATTTATTTTAGTTTGTTGAACACCCTTTTAATTAGACATGCGCACCTCTAGTAAATATTATTATATCTATACAGGTTCAATACGTGCATAATGACAATTACCAAGAACCTCTAAAATTATATATTTATCTGATGAAATGTGGTTCATAGAGTATAAAATTCGTATTTATTTTCATATTTTGAGCGTGATTAATCTTAAAAGGTCTTGGAAATAAAAGACCTAGGTTGATGATGGGTATTGACTTCAGATTTTGACAAAAACTCTCCTATTTTATACTTTATACTATAATATTCTTTTCGCGGGAGAGCCACACTTCGGCTCGACTGATGTGATAGCACGGCACCACTGAAAACCGATGTGAAACGGCGCTTACGCTCTGTTTCACCGAGTGAGTGAGGATACCAGGGGCCCATAACCCATCCCCCTCCCCATCGGTCAAAGGCCGGCAACGCACTTGTGACGCCTCTGATGTTGCGGGTTTCCGTGGGCGGCGGTAATCGCGTACCATACGCGGACGGCGTCCACGGACAACCGCAACACCAGAGGCGTCATCAGGGTAGAGTGGCTATTGCGAGAGAATAAACATATATCGCGAGATACAGGCTGAACTACACTTTGGATATTTTTTCGACGCAGTGGGCCAGTACCAGTAATTCCGCTAGCGAAACGTCTGCTCTTGTGCCTCATAAAAAAACATGTTCGAAAGTCGGTATCAAGCGTCTCCACTGATTTCAATAAAATTTAGCGTGGAAGTACTTTGATTCTTGAGAAAAGCTATTCTTTACCACGACAACTGATAAACGAGCTGCACTAGCGTCGGTGGCGCAGCGGTAGCGAATGCGACTACTGTTCTTGAGTTCTCGGGTTCGATTCCCGGGTCGGATCAAATGTTTATATGATCTACAAATGTTTGTTTCGGAGTTTGGGTGTTTTCTACGTTTGATATGTATGTATTTACAAAAAAAGTATATATGTATTTATATCAAATGTCTAGTCCCAGCTTGGGACTAGATGGCGTAGTGTGTTAGATGTTCGAAATATTTATTTATTTTTTCTTTATCAACATCATCATTGTCCTAAAATAATCTACTGCTAGACATAGATGTTTCCTTAAAAATATTAGTAAAATTTAATTAGTTAAATAATTTGTACCGCAGCACCAATAAATGGGAAGCAATACGATTGTACTAGCAATACTCGTATGTAGATGTATATACGAAGTGGAATGAAATCCCCAAACTGCGTTGGCTTTGGGGAACTAACTCTGGCCGTTAGTGTACAGCGGTAGTAATTAGCAGCGGAAAAACGTGGCGATATGGCCCGAGACGAATCAGACTTTGAACGAGTTGCGAACTGACAGAGGTGGTATATTAACTACTCTAGATTAACTTTCCGCCAACGTCCTAAGCGGCAGTAGTTTATCCCCATCATTTAGATGTTTGGCAGTCCACAACTGTGCGCTTTTTCAGAATCTATCTGCCTCATTGCCTCGTACTACAAAACTGCGCGGTATTCCCGGACCAATACGACCTTCAAACCTTCAAGAAAAGAGTATACTCATTCTTAAAAAGCCCGTAACGCACGTGTGAAGCCTTTGATCTTAAGGTTGTTCATACCATACTATAAGTCGACATGTCTGCTCTTTTGCTGCACACACATTGCTGCTAATTAGGGGGAGGCGGGTTTTTTACAGAATCTGCCGAGTCCTTATATTTTACTGTCATCTGTCATATTGAGTCTTACTTTTTCTGTACTGTGAATACCACCTTCAGAAATGCGACTAAAAGATTCGTAACTCTAAGTCGCCTATTGCAGTTGGTAGCGACTGCAAGTTATATAACTGTTCCATTACTTTTTAGTTTTAGGCTACAAATGTTAAATACCTAAGCACTTTTGTTGTTGTCTGTTGAACCTACCTATATCTATATTGTATGACAAATATTTCAAAGATTATGAATATCTATACAAACGTTATAAAACTAAAGTCACGGCTGTAGAGGCTTGTAGAGAGGTAATATCAGGAATTAAAGGATTAAATAATAATGTTAGAGAATTCAAGGAGAAAGCTATGGACTATATGATATCACCCCACGACCATTAGGGGCCGAGCATCAATGAAAAATGTTACAGAAATTCGGAAGATTTTGAAGTGAAAACTGTTTCAGGCGCGTTGAGCACTGTTTAGGTGAACAAAATCAATTTTTGGTAGAGGGAAATCTTATGAGTTCGCTTCACCGTCACCGACATGCTGACGTCACAAAGCTTCTTTGGCCGCGTTGGACACTTTTGGTAGGGGAAAATCTTATAAGTTCGCGTCACCGCGTCACAGTCACCGTTAAGTTTAAGTATTCACTTCTATCGGTAGTCCTTATGACTGCCATTTTTTTTGTTTGAAATACGAGGCGAGGCGAGGTTGTGTGAGTCAACTAGTACTAAACATATTAATATATCCTTAAATGATTTTTATTAACTTTCATTCGCACTCGATTGCTGTTATTCATATCATAGGCAGATCATAGGCATAGGCAGAGCTTGTAGGTACTTGTAACCAAACTGCTGATAACCACACTTTTATATGACTAAATACATGCCTACTACAGATAAATTCCACTTACACTTATTAATACTATAAGGAGATCTAATATCTACTTGTTACATAAGTTCGATGACGGTAGAGTTTAACTAACGAAAGCCGAAGTGCCTAATATTGTGAGTACCGTCGTGTTGCCGCGTGAAAACAAATTGCTATTAGTTTTTTGCAGGCGCTACAGAATCAATATGAATTTTTTCTATATTGTGTAAGATGTGCTTTAGATATTGAGTATTATATTTTTATATATAGATAGAAATGTGGAATTTTAACATTTCATATCTATATTAAGGAGCTGAAGAGGTTTGTGATTTTTTTAACTGAAAAAATCTTCGACTAGTCGTTTATCAGCAGATGACCAGGTGTTATACCACAAATTAAAAAATATAGTTTTTTTTTTCAATTTTTTAATTTTTCAATGTGTACTGTGTGTGTGAAAAAAAGATTAGCAAAGAAAGCGCGGGAATCGTTGAATTTGGCGGACGCGGTTTTTTTGCTAAATTTAATTTTCTGGTGGATTGGTGTAAATTAATGTGTAAATATAAGTTTATGGTGTGTAAATATTCCATATTATAGTGTAGATAAGTAGTTTATGTACATATTTCATGTGTATCATCGTTAGGTAAGTTTTAGTATTTATGGGGGATCCCGAAGATCCTGGGGGCACGGCCCCTGATATTGGATATGCCGTCACTATTGATAAGATGACCTCGAACACTGATGTTAGCATAGATACAGACTGTTCGATTATCAGTATCGATGGTTCCGTTAAAAGAAGAAAGATCTCGTCTCGCATTTGTAAACATTGTAATAAACGTAGACGTAAACATGGCGAAAAGAAGCTTAATGATGTCCACTGCCATTGCTCACCCACCGCACTGGTTGAACAAAAAAAATAATGATGTGGAATTGACTCCCTCTCAAGATCCTTTCTTACAACCTTCTGCACCTCAGTCTCAGATCTTGCAACCCTCTCAGCCGAAGCAGACCTTACAGCCCTCACAACCTCTTACAAGGATGTCTTATGTTAGCACTGACATTTCTCCTTTTATTGTACACATCCAAAAAAAAGTATCTTCTCCAGATGAAAATGTTCAATTAAAAGAGCTCACATTTGGACAGTTTTTAAAAAAGAATTCTTTTAAAACTATTATAGTTGGTTCTCTCAAGCGTATTGGTAGGAACAGAATTACTATTGAATTTAGAAATTATCAAGATGCCAATGCATTCTTGAACTCTCCACTGCTTGAACAAAATAATTACAAGGCTTTTATTCCAACTTTTTCAATCACTCGCATGGGTGTAATTAGGGGTATTCCGGTTGATTGGTCTGAGGATGACATTATGAATAATATTGAAATTCTATCTGGGTGTGGTAAGGTTATTAAAGTCAGAAGGTTAAAAAGAAATTTTTTAATAAATAATGTTACTGAATTAAAATGTACAGAGTCTGTAGTTGTAACATTTGAAGGGCAGGTTTTGCCTCCTAAAGTGTATGCTTGTTATACTGCCTTACCGGTTGATGTGTATATTTACCCTACAGTTCAGTGTTATAACTGCTGTCGTTTCGGTCACGTTAAAATGCAATGCCGCTCTCGTCCCAGGTGCTTCAGATGTGGTCATGATCACATAGGGGATAGTTGCTCAGTCGAAGAGGAACATATCCGTTGTGTTCTTTGCAAAGGTTTACATATGGCAACCAGCAACAAATGCCTTAAATTTTTAAGACAAAAGAGAATAAAAGAGACTATGGCCAAAAGCTGTATATCATATGCCGAAGCTTCCAAACAACATGCTCCAATATCAAAAATCTCTTATGCAGATGCTCTAATTTCCTCAGAACCAGCTCCTCAATTATCCAACTCCACAAACACTTCTCAGCCTTATTTACTTTCACAACCACCACCACAATCAACAAACATTTCTTACAGAAAAACTGTTAATATTAAACCCAAGACAAGAATTAAATCCTGTAGGGGTCATGATTCTGCACATAGAGCCATAACAATAGACTATAATATGCAACAATAATCTCCAAATGGAAGTTAAATCCATGAATAAAGAAGACTTATCCGATGCCTCTCTGAAAGAGTTGATAATTGCATTAATGAACACTCTTTCTCAATCCAAATATATCCAACCGTCCAACGCTGCCCTTATAAAGAATGATATCTCACAGTTACAACTTACAAACATTAATGGATAACACATCCAACATACTTCAGTGGAATTGCCGCAGTCTAACATCGAAGAAATCTGACGTTACTTATTTAATAAACAAATATAATCCAGCTGTTTTAGCTTTTTAGGAGACTTGGCTTAAACCAGGTTTCCAATTTAGGTACCGAGAGGGCGCCTTGAGATGGCGACCCATGTCGTGCGGCGTTCCGCAGAGGTCTGTCCTAGGACCACTCCTGTGGAACGTGGATACGACTGGGTCCTTAGAGAGCGTCTCCCCCCCGGGCTGGGCGTAATTTGTTACGCCGATGACACGTTTTTCACAGCCCGTGGGGCGAACTTCCAGGAGGCGGCGTGCCTGGCCACCAGGGGAGTCTTTCTGATGGTCGGGCGCATCGAGGCGCTGGGCTTGCGGGTGGCCCTGGATAAGACGGAGGCCCTGTTATTTCATGGGCCTCGTCGCGGGCCGCCCCCGGCGCCTCTATAGTGGTCAACTCGGTCCTCGTACCGGTTCGGGCCCAGATGAGGTATCTGGGCCTGATCCTCGACGGTAGGTGGCTCTTCGACGAGCACTTCCGACAGCTTGCTCCCAAGCTGGTCGACACTGCCTCCGCCCTAGGGCGACTTTTGCCCAATCTGGGTGGAGCCAGTGTCGCAACGAGAAGCCTCTTCACGGGGGTCGTCCGGTCGATGGCGCTGTACGGCGCACCGGTGTGGGCGTCGGCTCTGACCGCCCAGAATAAGGCGCGCCTCTGGCGCCCTCAGAGGGTATTGGCGGTCAGAGCCATACGCGGATACCGCACGGTGTCGACCGAGGCGGCGTGTGCCTTGGCCGGTACACCCCCGTGGGATTTAGAGGCGGAAGTGCTCGCCGAAGTTTATCGACGGGTGGCTGAATTCCGGGCGGAGAGTGGCGTTCGCCCTCCGCCCGAAGAGGTACGCGAGTGGCGTGAAGCCGCCCGTCGAGCCACGATGGCTCGATGGTCTTCGCGGCTGGAGGCTCCACGTGCTGGCTTCGCCACCGTGGAGGCGCTCCAGCCCGTCATCCTCGAGTGGGCAGGGCGGCAGCACGGGACCCTTTCCTTCCGACTGACGCAGGTACTTTCCGGGCATGGTTGCTTCGGGAAGTACCTGCACTCGGTCACGCGGAGGGAATTGAGTCCCGCCTGCCACCACTGCGACTGCAGTGAGGACTCGGCCCAGCACACGCTGACGGTGTGCCCCGCCTGGGAACCGCAGCGTCGGGCCCTCACTGCAGTCATCGGAGGAGATCTCTCGCTGCCGGCCGTCTTACGCTCCATGGCCGGCGGCGAGAGCAGTTTTACCGCGGTCGCGACCTTCTGCGAGGAAATCATCTCGCAGAAGGAGGCGGCGGAGAAGGCCCGGGAGGACGACCGATCCGCCGCCGGCGAACCGGGCGGCGGAGGCGCGACTACCACCGCCTCATGCCGCCCTGAGTGTGGCCGCGGATGGGCGGGACGGGTTTTCCCCTCCATCCGCTTTAGAGGCCACCCGCGAGGGGGGCGACGTTACACGTGTGCCATACGTCGCCCACCTGAAGAGTTAAAATCAGACGATGGAGCCCGCTTCAGTGCGGGCTGGCGCTGGGAGGAATGGATGGTCCGGATGGCGTAAGAAAGCGGTTCCCGGATCCCTCCCGTCTCAGGCGCAGAGTGGCACACCGTGGTGGTTTAGTGGGTAGTCTGGCTGGTGTCAGTCAGGAGTTCCACGGAACGGGAGTGAAGTGCGTAAAGGCATGCCACCACGTCAAAAAAAAAAAAAAAGTGGTCGTCACAAAATGTGTAAGTAAACCACCATTTTGTAACGGCGGCCATCTTGTATTTTTTTTTTGCATAGTGAACTATGTTCCTTTAGTTAAGCCCTTTCATTTGATACCTATATTGAGGTAGACGTGACATAATGTTTAAACCGCCATTATGTAGCGGCGGTCTTCTTGGATTTACAATGAAACATAATTTATTAAATTGTATTGTCACCAAAACTAAAGGTGTTTATACCGTGGGAGAGCCATGCTTTGGGATGCATGGGCCGGCTCGACCGGAGTGATACCACGGCCTCATTGAAAACCGAGTGAGTGAGTGAGTGAGGATACCTGAAGCCCATAATCCAACCCTTCCCCTCATTCCCCTCCCCATCCCCCAAGGCCGGCAACGCACTTGTGATGCCTCTGGTGTTACGGGTGTCCATGGGCGGCGGTAATCACTTACTATCAGGCGATACGTCTGTTCGTTTGCCCCCTATTCCATAAAAAAGGTGTGTACCAAATTGCAGATCGATTTGTCAACAGGAAGGGGATTAAATCTCAATAAATTTCAAAACAAACAGGACAGGTTAAATAAAACCGTTAAAAACCCTAGTTTTTCATTCAGGCTTTTACATTCAGGTCATCTAAACGGATACAGATCCATTAATATCTTAAGAAAAATTAATATCTTTACCAGATTTTGATCTGATTTGAACAGGATATTATCAGCAATTTTCATCGTTACTAAATATTAATGGAAGTCGGTTCCGCTGTCTGTTCACTAAGATCTTTTGAATTATTCAATATTTTGATTTAAATACAGTATTCAGCAATTGATAAAGAGATTCAAGAGGAACGTTAATGTGTTGTACATGGATATTACAGTAAAGAAAATCTTAGAATCTCAAAGACTTCCATTTGGAATGGAAAAAGGAACTTATAGGTTGCCTGTATCCCGAAAATAAAAACAGTATTTACGCGAATAATACTGTTTTAATAAGTAGTATAATACAAAAACATGGCACAAAATTTGGTAGGCAAATATATTCTCATAACATTAACACGAGTTCATGCACTCCGAGTAGACTTAATAATAAACAAATCTGCGGGGGTCTGTTACATACATACGTTGCAACGCGGCTGCGTCTATGCGACTGCGCGACTCACGATTTAATCCCGCAACAGCGCCAGTCGGTCACAAATTTATAATTTGTACAATTACCAGAGCCCCCGAGACTTTGGGGTTATAGATTGTAGAAAGAATAGACTTGGCAAATGTAACAATATGTTCGTCCCTTGTTAATCTCTTATCAATAATTATCAACATTATATTATATTTAGAATTTTTGTGATTATATTAAAAAAATCCCATGTCCATAGTGACTTCGAAAAGAACTCTGTCTGTCTGTCTGCTTGTGCCACTTTCACGGCTAAGCCGCTGCACCGATTTTGAAATTTTTCATGGAGATATTTTGATTGTTGAGAGAGGACATTGGATAGATACAGGCAGGCGGAGCCGCTGGCAAAAGCTAGTAGGTATTTATCTATCATCTTTTTTTACAATTTGAAATAAAATGAAATAAAAAGTAAGACCTATGAAAAATCAAGGCATTTTTTTCTGTCAATAAGCTATTACACTATACTGGACTATGAAAGGCCATCGATATGAAGTGTGTTCAACTTATACAGTAGAGTAATTGCGGTCATTTTTTGAGGTATTCAGACCGCAACAGTATAGTTTTTTGTTGTCTCCTCTAAACCTTATGTACGTCTACATTACCAGGGTAGCATCGGCTGTTCTAGAACGCAGACAAATAAATTTAGCAGCGAGATAAGCGACATATAAATCAGACGAGTCCGCAACGCACGCCGGCTTACCGCGGGAAAAATACCATCGCCCTCTATCGGGGACTTAAGGTAACCTACTGACTTTCTGTTAAACTAAACTGCATGCTCATATTATTCTACCCATAGACTATATAGAAAGAATGTAAAAAAATATTATTCAAATATCGAATGATTTGTATAATTCATAAATTTCTGATACAAAGATCCCACGTGAATGTAAATGATGTTCCCAAGATCTTTTTTTGTTTTTGCGAAAGACGGTCCCCATTTCATGTCATCCACATTTTTTATATTTTTTATCATTAATTCCATCACGACGAAGACTTGAAGACTCGAAGACTTAGAATTAAAGACTTGACATACTTGATATTGGCAGAAATAGCTGATCCGGCTGATTGCCATATCATCAAAAGAAGAAGAAGAAATGATGTTCCCGCCCTTAATTTGTTTCTTTTTCATTTTCATTTTCATCATCTTAGCCAAAAGACATCTACTGCTAGATATAAACCTCCCCAAGGTTCTCCATAACAGTCAGTCCTGTGCTACCCGCATCCAACGATTTCGCGACCTTCGTCAGATCGTCGGACCAGTACGCAGACGACTACAGAATATTCCTTTTCCATAGACAGAGACTATTCCTTTTCCATAGACTTAAATTTAAGTGATAACAATATGGAAATACTGACGCACCAATACGCCTAGATCAAAAAATGTTCAAAGATATTGTAGTGCTATAAATGTATAGAAGTCTCAATTATATTTAAACAATTTAGATGTGGTCTGAATGCCCGAGTTATGTATAAACAACTAGCTAAGAAACTAACGCGTCTCTTGACCAGAAGGCCGGCCTTTGTTTCGAAGAATTAGCATTACTATTCAACATGGCAATGCTGCCAGTCTTTTGGGACCGCTACTAGTAAGCGATGATGTGGAGGAAATTCGAATTTTTTGACACTTGTTTGTAAATATCTATACAAATGAATAAAAGTTAAGTGTCGGTTTGTAATTTAACATTAACAGTTTTTCACTAAATGCATATAAAAGAATAAACAGTACTTTAACAAAAATCTATTGTTAAAATTTATGTTACGTTAAGAATGTAAAAAAAGTCTGAAAACATGTTTAATTTCTTCCTACATTTTGTCTTCATACAAAACAACTTATAAATTATTTAAACTCCTTCGAGAGTTAAAAAGTTTTACATGTAACATTCTTCTTGGGAAATCTTGAAAATAATTTGTTACACGATAAAAACTTGACAACACAAGTTGTGTCAAGTATACAACGAGTAATTGTATTACGATTATGTGTGTACATTTTGTTTGCCTACTCTGGAAAATATTAAGTTAAATTCATAGTACCTGAATGATCAAGATTTGCTCGGTATTTAGTAAAATTTCCAAAAATGAATCTTAGTTAGAGATTTTTACCGTGGGAGAGCCACACTTCGGCATTTGACCGGAGCGGTACCATTGCTTCAGAAAACCGGTGTGAATAGCGCTTGTTTACTGTGTGAGTGAGGATACCGGAGTCCTCACATTCAATCCCTCCCCTCATCCCCCTCCTCCAAAGGCCGCCAACGCACATCCGTCTCTGTTGTTGCGGGTGTCCATTAGCGGCGGTAATCGTTTAGCACCAGGCGATACGTCTGCTTGTTTTCCCCCTTTTCAATAAAAAACAAATAAAACGAATTTAATAAAACTAAATTTCATGAAAATCGATGTAGCCATTTCCGATATTCATATACATACAAGGATATCTCATTTAAAGGTATTTGATAGATACTAATATCTAGTATATAAAACTCTTGTGTCTCGGTGATTGTTACCAAACTCCTCCGAAACGGTTGGACCGATTTTATGAAATTTTGTGTGCATATCGGGTAGTTTTGAGAATTGGTGAACATCTATTTATTATACCCGTAAATGATATGGGTGACCCCCACCTAACTATTTTTTATTACAATTTTTATATATGACAAAACAACGTTTGCCGAGTCAACTAGTATTAAATTATATAAAATATATTTCACATATATTTACTCACAATGAAATGATTTTTTGTAGAACATCTCACGCTTTTGTCTATTTCCATAAGGAGATAGTAAAAAACTTAGTGAATGCTGTATATAGTTAACTACTATACGGTTAACTCCACTTACATAACATGGGGAAAATATTTCACCATAGTGATATGGGCCTGCCAAAGTTAGTAATGAGGCGCTCATAGACTAGTTGCACTCGGTGATTAGAAACAATCGTCGACGGTAAGCACGGACAGCGCGGTCAGTAGCTGGATGTGTGACAGCTGGTGGCATGTTACCATGAGTATCTCTGTGATTTGGAGGTCACGTTAAGCAGTCGGTCCCAGTTGTTATCACAGGATAACAGTCGTGAAGCTTAATTGGAGGCCTTTGGGCGGCTTAAAAACATCCAACGGTAAGATTACGTAGCCACAACGTTGTCTTGCCAGTCCGCAACCCGCACTCGGCCAGCGTGACGAATGGCCTTAACCCTCTCCTGAGAGGAGACCCGAGCCCAGCAGTGGGACATTATGGGTTGTTGATGATGATGATGATAATGAAAGTTACTCTACTCTTCCTGACGGAAAACATGAGAGAATCTTATAGTGGCGTTCGCTATACTCGTTACGAACGCAGACAATACAACAAACCATACTATTGTGTCCTTTTAAGATGCTTCTGTATCATTGGGCCTCCGGTCTCGCACACACCAACGAAACAGGACATCACGAATGCTGTCATGTGTGTGTATGAGGCAAGTACCGCCCTTGTTGAGCCGGTCCGTTCGTGCTGATATCAGTGTGGTTTTACCGCAATTATAATTTTGTATTCGTGATTAGTTCGCACTTAATACTGCTAGTAATGGTGGCACTAGGAAGCGATCTGGGGAGTAGGAACCAGACTACGTGACGTGGATCTTCACTTAGGATAACACTTTATATTATCCACAAATTGTTGTTCCGAGCCTGGGCGTTTTTTGTATCAGTTCACCCATTCTATAAAGTTACCCGCAACACAAAATAAATTCCTAACGAAGGAGTTGTTTTTCAAAAACCTTGTTAAGTGGCCATTTCTTAGTAAGTTCACCGTCCGATCGTGTACCATTTTGTCAAAGAAAAAAAAAACACTTGTGAAAACAAAAAGTATTTTTAAATTTTCTATCTAAGATATGAAACTCTCCAAGGAAATTTCTAAGGCATGTTCTTTCTAATCATTTGGTATCCTCGCCCCACCGGCTAACGTAATATAAATTCCTATCCAATATTCACAAATTCTCATGCCACGTTTTAATGTAGGGGCAAATTGCAATTTTGCTACACTGCCACGACTTGTGAACGGGCATAAAACATTTTGAAAATAGTTTTATGTTTTAAAACCTCTTTGGAACGATCAAGTATAGTTGTGAGATATTGTCTGTGCCTCGGAGTTTACGAAAGTTGTTGAAAATAACACTTTATGGTACTGTCGTAGAGTTACGTGGTTTAATATATTAAACTTTTGATATTTTAAATATAGAACTTATATTTTAGTGCTACGTACCTGAGTGTTTTCTGATCTTTTTATATACCGAGTGTTACCAGTCCTATTTATCCCATGAATGTCGTAAAAGTCGACAAGGGGAACAAATTAAGCAGGACAACATTACTGTAAGGAGAAGGAAATCCTGAAACAAACCCTTTGCCAACCCGTCTAGTGAGTTAGTATATAGTCCACCAGACTGCCTCGTTGGTCTAGCGGTTGAAGTATGCAACTGCCAATCAAGAGGTCTCGGGTTCAAATCCCAGGTCGGGCCAAAAGTGTTATTGAGTTTTTCTGATTATGTAAATAATTAATAACAGCTCGGAGTTTGGAAGTTGGAGTTTGAAACCCCGTGCCTCGGAGAGCACCTAAAACTGTCCTGCGGCTGAACTCTCCCTGATCATGTCGGTTAACCGACCCATCGGGTTATGAGAGAGAGGGAACAGAGAGTGCACCTGTGTGTGCGCATACCCTTGTGATGATGTTATGAATATCACCTGCGTGAGACTGACCGCCGTGGCCGTAATCGGCTAGGAGAACAACATTTCAAATCCATTGAAATGTTACATTTTTTTTGGGCTTAGCGTGCGTTTCTAAGAGGACGCAATTTTATTTTTTAGATATTAAGGAGATGATAGTGTAAAGTTAAAATATCAAATTTGTGGGGTTGAAACCTTTGTTCCCCGGGGGCCATCTTGGAAAAGAGGTGCAAATGGTTATCTTATGGTTTATCTGTCAAACTATATGTGTGACAAAATTTTTTTTAAACATTTTTTGTTGCCAATTGAATAACCTACAACTTTTGTCTACTAACTTTAAGTCGTAGAACCAAAAATACCAACGTTATAAGCGAAAATCTATGAAAATATTCATTTAGTTTTTCAATTTGTCGCTATCTGGCCATATTATAAACTGTTCATTTTAGCCAAAAATTTTAATCTTTTTGTGAAGATTTTACTGCGCTGCGAAGATAATATTATTTTTCAGTAATAACAACTATACTTACAAAGATTTACGATAATTTTCCATAATTTTTATTATATTTTTTTTATTATTGATTAGTTTATAAAATTGTAAATATGTCTGAACATATTTACAATTTACGAGTCAAGTACAAACTCAAGTCACCTTTGTTTAAAGCAGTCATACCAGTGAATCGATTCTCTAATATCAGTTCCAGAAGTCATTCTGTCGGCGACGGTGGTTTTCTTTCACATAAAGTTGTGTGGAATCGAAATTCATCATCATAATGATATTGCTGCAATGATATTGCATCATTCATAATGATATTGCAAAAAATATATCAAATATTTACAGGAACACTTTGGGTTCTCTTCAAGCATTGTGTTTGACGGCTAGTCATATGACCCTAATGTAGCAGAAACAAAGTGTTGACAGAAATATTTTACAATTTGACAAGAACACCGTACCGAAGTTATCGCAAAAGAAATTTCTTGGTAATGAGAAGAACAAAGTTAATTTCATTGTACTTCCCAAAACTACTTTCTTTTGGCTTTCTTCTAAATGAAAAATAATAATAATAATAAAAAAAAATATTTTAGGCAAATCAAAACTTAGGAAGATAGGTAATGTTCTTTGAGCATTTTTTTGAAAATGGCCAAAGATTTGGCACGCCTTATAGCCATTGGTAATTCATTCCACAGTCGGGCCGCCTGGATAGTAAACGACTTATCATAAAACCTTTACTACATGATGTTCTCCTAGCCGATTACGGCTACGGCGGCAGGTCTCAACAGAGACCAGCCAACTACGCAGGAGATATTATAGTGCACAAGTGTGTGCGCAAACACAGGTGTACTCTCTGTTCCCTCACTCTCGTAATCCGATGGGACGGTTAACCGACACAATCAGGTAGAGATCAGGCGCAGGACCGACAGTTTTACGTGCTCTCCGAGACACGGGGTTTCAGACCCCAACTTCTAAACTCTGAGCTTTTGGAAACTGAAACACTTTTGGCCCGGGATTTGAACCCGAGATCTCTTGATTGGCAGTCGCATACTTTAACCGCTAGACCAACGAGGTAGGCAAGAAAATTTACTACATCATATGTACCTGAATCATTTCTAAAGCTATCAAAAGAAATAGGCAACGTTTAAAACATTTCCCATAGCGTCATAATTGCAGCAAAACACAGGAACAAAATATCAAAACGGCCTCGCTCCCTGAGGCTGCGATGTTGACCGTTATTCTTTTTAATTTCCCCCGTTCGAGTTTATGCGGCTGATAACACTGCGCTATCTATCGGTACCAATGGTAGAATATCGTTTTATGTTTATTTTTGTATTGGCAACATCGCTAACGGCCGGTAATGGTTAGTTATTGGTTGTTATTGGTGCTTTATTGTTTCGTTTAACTGTCGTAATGTGGGTTTGTTTAGTAATATTTATTTATTGTGAATACTAGTTTGTTGTCGTGACTTTGTTTGTGGTAAACTAGCTTCTGTGTTTTAAATAAAATATGTTCATGTTTGTCCTTTATGCCTTATTGCTGTAAATATATAATTGATCTGTAACATTGTTTCTGGCAATTAGATAATATATAAGTATGTATAAATTTGTCTAAACACATTAAATATAATGAAAATTCTCATATTGAAATGCTTTATTTAAAGTAACAGCTTCAGACAGTAGAAACTTTTGCTGTACGGGTTTAAATTTGTAATGACTCTATCAGTCTGTTACACTCAATCGCTGAAACGATTTGGATGAATTTTGGTATAGAGATAGGGTTTTGGAGAAGGACATACAAATATAGGCGACATTTTTGTTGTGATAATCAGCATACAAGCGAGTGGAGCAGTGGCAATAACTAATACATAATATGGTACAAAAGCATCAGAGGGGTGAATGTGGTATTCTTTATTTAAAATCTATATTTATACAATTATAGTCTGTCTTTATCTATGGTCATAAATAAAACATAGATTTATTCAAACTAATAGCGCTTATTAAAAGAAAAAAAAAACTTCAAATCCAAACCTTTATAAAAGAAATTTCAATTCGTTCTTATTTCAAATATAAATCAAATTATCAATCAGGCGCCTTGCACACGGTCGACACGTGATTAGGCAGGCACGAGTACGAGCGACGTAATATAAGTGTAATATAATAAAGCTCGACTAGTTGTATTAGATTTACTACTTGCCTATTACTTACAGAGTAATGTGCAGATACAGAGAAAACAATCATGAAATATTTTATTAGTTTATGTATACTTCATATGAAAAAAAATATCGGTATATTAGAGCCTGTAGTACAAACTATCCTCAGTTGGTACTTTGTCCCAAAATGTTATTAATTAAAACCCTTCTCAAAAAGTTTACAGGTATTAGAATGTAATGTATAATTTATGAACTACTTAATAGAGTTTTTTAAATATTCCTGTTGCTACTGACGATTTTATTAACAATGTTTATTCTCTTGTTCAATAAAGACAACTTCTGCTCTAGGAATATATCCTGTTACACGGGAGACTTAACGATCAGTCATTGACAGGACACATAGAAGACTCAGAACAAACCATTTATTTGAAGACATATCACATAAAAGGCGTACTAGATAACTGATATAAATACATATATACTTTTTTTTAAATATATGCATTTCATATACAGAAAATATTCAGACTCCGAAAAAAATGTTTTCAGATCATACAAATATTTTTGTTTCGACTCGGGAATCGAACCCGAGACCTCAAGCACAGCAGCCGTATATGCTACAACTGCACAGAGGCAGGTAATGTTGCTTTGTTGTTGTCATTGCATACTAGAATTCCATCATAGAAAGTGATTAAAAGTACTAAAAAAACAGGCATTGTCAAGTTTAGTCCGTAGACTCAAAAAATAAAAAAATAATCTGAGAGAAAATTTACTCTGTGACCTCTGTAGCGGTGCAACAGCATTACACTGCACTAGTTATGTAACATAGCTAATCACTTACACACATAAATTATCAATACAGCGCTATGTGTGGCTGAGGGTGCCGTAGCTCTCTACGGCGTAGTGGGTCTACGCTCGTAGATAGGACCCGTCTACGAAAGTCGTTTAATAGATTTGTTCGTCTTTTATTGCCTAGCTATGTTATAGCTATAGGTATCTGTATATATGCTTTTTCGTATAGTTTTTATAGAGATATTGTATTCTTTTTATTATAAAACTAAATTTATGTTTAATTTCATTCAGATACAGATCAGAGCAGATCAGTTTTTTTTTAAAAACACCTTACTTAGTGTACATATCTTCTGAACACTTGGGCTCTTGGGCACAAAAGGGCCGGCTCGACGTGAGTTACACTTGTGTGTGTGCTTTTCACCTAGTGACTGCAGTTACCAAAAGCTCAATCCTTCTCCCCCCAAATTGGAGTGATAAAACGGGAATCCGTTTATTAATTTAGAAAAGAAAACGAATTGTCATCATCCCTACTCATTCCGTGGGTGAGGTAAGACCCAGGTAGACTATGCTGGACAACATCACTACTAAGAGGAGGAAACCTTGAAAAAAAAACCTTTTGTTTTTACGTGTGGCAACCGTCAGTCGTCAACAACTGATGTAAATACATATATACCCCTTATTTTATATATTCATATTATACATTGAACACACTCCAATTCCGAAACAAATATTTGTTCAGACCTGGGAATCAAACCCGAGACTTCAAGCACAGCAGTCGCATACGCTACTACAGTGCCACCGAGGCCGTTTAAACTAAGATTCAAATGATCATACAGACACTTGATATTTACATACGTTTAATTCCATAAATATTATTTACTTTTTAAAGCCCGTGAGCTAAGTTAAAATATTTATCTTAGGCGGGGTTCGAACACGAAGCTGTTTAATCGCAAGACTGACATTGCCACTTTTTTTTATATTGTATAAGGGGCAAACAAGCAGACGTATCGCCTGATGGTAAGCGATTACCGTCGCCGCCCATGGACACCCACCACACCCAACACCAGAGTTGTCACAAGTGCCTTGCCGGCCTTTGGGGGATGGGGAGGAATGATTTAATAATGTGATGTTTCTGTTTCATTATCAATTACTATAAAAATTATAAAACCTTTCGTCAAAAATATTACGGTTAATATATAAAATTCTCACGTCGCGGTGTTTGGTACCAAAGTCCTCCGAAACAGCTGGACCGATTTTCATTAAATTTTGTGTGCATATCGGTTAGGCTTAAGAATCGGATTAACATTTATTTTTCTTACCCCTAAATGAAAAGGGTGATCCACCCCAAAATATTAATAGAAATAATTGTTATTTGTTTTACTTATGGCAAAACAACGTTTAGCAGGCCAGCTAGTAGTATAAAAATTACTATAATAAGTTCATTAAAAGTGTCTGTATAAAAAAATATTGTTTATGATATGCAACGGAGATGCGAATGGCGTGGTGGTTATGGCGCCACTCTGGCTCCGTCATTCATCTCAAAAAGAGTTACGATTCTTTGACAAAGACAAAAGCTTCTGCATCCTCCAAGAGTTTTCATATCTGAAAAGATTACTTTCCTGCCTAGAAAGAAAAAAAATCTATTAAATAATTTTAATACCCTAGTTAGATCTGCATCCATTTTTATTCAACATCTTCTGTAAGCAAGGAAATCTTGTCCCTAACAAAACATTTCAGGAAGTAAATTATGTTTCATAAATATTGATAGCCCTTGATAATACAAGAAAACTTACCACTACCCAACACGGAAAAATCTGCCTAAAATCGACGAAACGAACGAACCCCCAAGATGTGTTTTCAACGCACACTCCAACGCACCAATACACACATCCAAACATAATGTGACATTTATAGACGCGTCAGCTGAAAAACATTCCCAAACTAAATTGGACTTTAATACTTCAGTCTAGGAACCAAATTACTCAGCAAAAACTGAGCTAAATTAGGATATTTCCAAAGTCAAACACAACTCTTAAACTTTTTGTTTTTAATCAAAATGGAACCCTGTTACCATAGGTTACGGTATAAAATAATGTTTTTGATGAAAACAGATATGTCATGTCTGTGTTCCGAATTTGAAAGAGCTTTCCGAAAGGAACCGAGCGCTTACCGATCGGGTCCGAGTGGCGCCGAGACGCGGCGAGTGCCGCGAATGCATTACGACGTAGTGGTGTAGGGCTGGCACTTTGGAAAAACTATTATTTTCACATGTTTGTAACTTTTTATTGTCAACGTTTCTAATACGTATTTTTTTGGAAGTTGTGGGATTTATTTTTGCTAAATAGAGTCTAATAAATAATGAGATTTCTAAAGGATTGGTAAAAAATAAAAAAATCCTGTAAAGAATAATCGTACAACTATTTTTGATATTATGTAATAATTTGTATTATGGTAAAAGAAAAGGTATGAAGATTGATTGTTGTTAGTTATAAAATAAAAAAAACACCATCCTGCAACGCAAACACAGTCCTTAAATAGCAGCCAAATATCGTAGAATGCACGAATTCTTTATGAAAATCTGGAAAAGCTCTGTGGCGTCAACCCTGTGCGTAGGGCGGGGCGGAGCGGGGCGGGGCGGGAGAGCTCGCGCGGGGCGGGGGCGCTATACGTCGCGCCAGTCGGTCGCGGGGCGCCGCGCAGCCCGCACGCGATATGCGCGCCCTATAGCGTATTATGTTCCTCCCCGACCTCCCGCGAGCCTGCATGGTGGACGACGTAGCGACTTATTTGCAAGCGCCCTCCTCGGGACAGGTGGCTACAATTATTAACAACAAACCCATATGTAATTAACAATGATCATATTAACAGATGTTGTGAGCTAATGTTGCTTACCTAAACTGCGTCGGCCGCCCGGGTATTTTCGGGACGTACCGATTTCGCCGTCAAATCGATGTGTACGCACGTGATATTAAGTTTTAGGCTGGATGCGAGTTCTCCGGAGTACAAGGTAACATAAAAAAAAACTAAAAAGAGGAAAACTCGCTGTCAAAACAGAGAAGAAAAATAAAATAATTTTCAAAGTGTCAACGAATTTGAAAGTCGAAATGTGTTGATAACATGACGTGTAAACAGATCGATAGCACGCCGTCAAGATGACAGGTGTTCGACACATACATAATTATATTTAAAACTTTTCAGTCAAATGTTTTAAAAGTTTAAGCTTTAATCCCGATTTCAGGAAAAAGTTTGTAAATGAAAATATTTCAAATTCAAATAGTTTTTCAAAGATATAAATTCGTAATCATCTCTCTAGTTAAGGCTAAAGTGTATTTAACCTATCTATCTATATGATTATAATAATGCCTCTTTTGGCACATTTTTAAAAGTAAACTCATTTATCGACAAATTAAAGCAAAAATAAAACACACATCGTATTGCTGTACAACCTAAAATTAAATTTATATTGTGAAATGAGTTTGGTGACTCAGTCTTACGTAGCGAAAGCACAGATAATGAAAATCACTCTTACAAAATGAAAACAAAATAAACATTTCAGGCTAAAAACATGAAATTGTTAATAGATAATGTAGTAATAAATTATAGTAATAATAATTAATTAATTGTAGTAATTTTTAACTAAAGCACAAGACAAAATAAAATCAATCACATGATTAATACATTTGCCGAAACAAATATGTATCTGAAATATTAATATTGAATGCCAATTGAAAATAATTTGAAATAAGAACACCACCAAAAAACATAGACAAGCAATGACAGAAATAAAAAAGAAAAAAGCGTGGTTAATCGATATGGTGTGGCTAAGATGTGAATAAGTTGACTGCAGGGAAACTACGGCATAGAGTAGCATAACGCCCAACGTTATCTGCAGTTTACGTTGTTTTGCTAAATTCACCTTTATCATACTATAAAAACAATTTAAAGATACAATGTGGAAAGTTACTTTTAAAATTGAATGTAAGCGTGGCGACCTTAGGATTTAACTATTTGTAATCTGTTTCATTAAACTCGATTACGATTTAAATTATGAATTGAATTGGTATGCACAAGCATCATTTTTTATTCGGCCTTTTCTGTCATACCACAAGATTCAAAATAATTTTGTTTTTATATATACACGGAGATTATTGATTAAAAAGAACCAGAAAAGTTTTTTATCCTATTAAAGTATTGTAAAAAAGAATGTTTTGAATGTTAGCGTGTATTTTTTTCTCGTCTTGTAAATTTTGGAGTTATTGGCTCTGTGCCCTAATACCTGGCCTTGATCTTGATGATGAATATATGTGTTAGATAAACATTGTTTTATGTAATGTTAATAAATCATAATGTAGTGCAGGTATTTTCTCTTTTTATATAAATCGACGATCAGTAAGTTTATTGATTCGCAACGCTAGTGTAGTATATTTTCTCTTATGAAATTGACGATAATTGATAAGCTATAATACGTCAATATCGATTGCAAAAAGCTATTTCTGATTCGCTTTGAAATTGTTTGTAAGTGAAAAATAGAAAATATATCGTAAATGATAGTTTTGTTATAGAAAATGCGATTAAGAGGAAATTATTTCAAAGATCTAACGTATTTCAAGAGTAACGTACAAATGGTGCCTACGATATAAAACTAGGTAACCTTCCAAGTTAGCCGAGCCGGAGCCAGAGCTTATTCAGCAGAGATAACCCAACCAGAACTACGTACAACTTGAATTTCTAATTTAATTCCGAACTAGAATTCATTATTGCAGTAATTTGATTTAAATTCAGAACTTTCAGAGAAGAAGCCATAAACGGTTGATTTAAAAGTAAATTTAAAGGAGGAATCTTAATAAATCTTCGTTTTAAATTAACTAAAATACAATAGAATTTGGGTTATAAAATATTCGATTTGCAATAATAATAAAAGCAAGACACGATAGAGAAAACTTAATAGAAAGAGACTAAACCAATAGAATCGTTTTATGGTATTTACGATTGATGGTAGGAAATAAGAATTTTATGATGTTTTTCTGTGATTTTATGTCACGGAAATGGCATAATTTATTTAAACTAAATAAATAACTGCAAAATTGATAAAACAAAAAATATTCGTAAATAGAAAGAAGGAAACAGCAATAAAATACGCAACCAAGGATATTAAAATATTAAAGCCTATTTACCTTTTAAAAAAAAAAAAACGAATGATTGAAAAATAAAAAAACAAGACTTCAAAAATCGATACGTCAAACTGATTTTCGAATATGGAATGTTCATAAAAAATTAAAAGCACATGTTGTAATACACCCAAAGTACCCGGCCGGCTGTCGTTGAGCGGATCGCGTCGCATCGGTGTTAACTCGATGTATCCCCCCTGTTGTTTTCTTCTATCACCCTTTTTCTTGCCACTCGATGTATGAATGTTTTTCACTAACTGTTAATGTTGATATTTTAATGTACCCATAATAATTGTTAGTTTGGATTTTTTAATGTTTCTGTTGAGTTGCGTGGGTTGTTATGTCTGTTTTATTTGTAAAACATTTTAAGTTATCGTCAATTAGACTAGAAAAAGAATATCATCAGAATGTTTACCTTAATATTTCGTCTCGAATTTTATGAAAGTTAAATTTCAAATTTACATAATGTATAACAATTCACGCATCACAATGTGTATTATGTTTTTATTTCTCATCGGCTAGTTATATTGTCTTCAGCATTTGTCTATGATACAATCTTGTTTCTACTTTAAAAATATATCCTTAAACTATTAAGCTATCTAAAGACAATATTGCTATGTATGTGTATAAAGTGACCAGAAAAATTCAACCATTCAAGAAATACAAGATATTCATAATAAAACACAAATTGTGTTAAAATTGGTAATCGTCTAAATGGTTTTATTTTTCTGGTCAGTGTTTAGTCGATAATTCTGTATATGTGCATGACTCCCGAATGCACTACCCTAAAAGCGAGAATGTGTTGCACGTACCTGTATATTTTTTACTTTTTCTTTTTTAAATTTCTCTTTTAATTTCACTACAGCAAAGTCCATTAGTAAATTGGATTTTGTATATTGATGTTTTTTTCGAGTCTACAGCAGACGTCTTTTCTAATACCTGTCTGTAGTTTCGATTGTATAATTGCATAACTATAACCGTGTTTTTCTTAATACAGATTTTAGGTCAATATAAAAAAGATGTACAATATCCGGGATATAAAATGGGTTAATATCATTCTACTGCGACAGGGAGCTGTGGAATGTGGAATATTTTCTTGGGTTATATAAATTACCAGACTATAAATTTAAATAATGATTTACGTATTTAAAAATAACGACTTAGTGCGTTTTTTTCGCGTTTTTTATCTATATATATAATATTTAAAGATTTTGATATGGAGTTCTACATTTGAAATGAGTATGGTGAAGTATGTTTTATACATTACAAAATGGCCGTGGTTTATAAAATCTTGAAAAAGTCAGAATTAATCAGTGGTGAAACTAATTATTATCCTAAACAACGCTAAGAAAAGCTAAAACTAACTGTCATTCTATATCTACGCTTGCGATGCAGCTTAAATATTTTATTAAATAAAATACAGTACCAAGTTCTTCGATTTGCGTCACCAATTTTTTTTTTAGTTTTAATCTACTTGCCTTTCGAGTTTTTATTATTAAACTACTGGATTGTTAAAAGCTCTGATTGAACATTCGCTTCAAATTTAAAGTAAAGTCTTACCAAAACCCCTTTTACCATGTCCTGTTTTATCATGATGTAATATTAAGATTGTTGGCCAGGAATAAATTTCTGTAGGGACATCTCGTTAGTACCTATTTATTGTACACTTTTTAAATAAAAGAATAATCTAAAAACACATTAGCGAATGAGTTGTACTTCGTTGTCCGGAAATTCAAATGATTTATTATCACTTTCGTATTGGATAAGTTGATTTCATCAACAACTTTGAAACAACCTACAACTGCCAACTAAAAGAGGTATAATGGGACTCTGTTACCAAGACTCCGCTGCCCATCCGTCCGTCTGTCTATCCGTCTGTCACCAGGCTGTATCTCCAAAACCATGATAGTTAAGCAGTTGACATTTTTACAGTTGATGTACAATAAATACTAAAAAACAGAATAAAAAAATATTTAAGACGGCCGGTTTTAAAGACAATGGTACCTTTTGTGCGCGAGTCCGACTCGCACTTGGCCGGTTTTTTTACTCCCTAAGGACCACTGCCATCAGATGATGGGTCATTTAATCTTAATTTACTGTTTCAGTTTATAGTATTTGCCTTAACATTTATTCTTAAAGCCTCTAGAATGAAAACGACCGTATTGTGTCGGTGAATCGAAAGGAAGACGATTTGTGTTTATACATTTGTCTATGGACTTTATCTTCTTATTCTTTGCTAGTTATTGCGCGCGGTTACCTACGTTTTTGTCGGTTATCGCAGTAGAACGTATCCCATTTCCTTCTTCATGAATCCAAGGAGATTCATGAAGAAGACATGGGATACGTTTGGAGATACCAAGCCAAATTTCATTGAAATCCGTGCAGCGGTTTGTACGCAAAAGCGAGACAGACAGAATTACTTTCGCATTTTTAATATGAATAAATAAATATTTCAGACATCTAACACACAACGCCATCTAGTCCCAAACTAAGCATAGCTTGTATTATGGGTACTAAACAACTGATATAAATACATATATACTTGTTTTTTGTAAATACATACATATCATGCATAGAAAACACCCAAACTCTAAAAAAAACAATTGTAGATCATACAATTTGATTGACCCGACCCGGGAATCGAACCCGAGATCTCAAGAACAGCAGTCGCATACGCTACCGCTGCGCCACCGAGGCAGTCAAAGGAAGTATTGATTATTACTGTATCTGTTATTCTATAATCAACAGCTGTTTATATGATGATGTGACAGACATACTTGATGCCATACAAACTTGTAATACATAAGTTTCTTTGCCAGTGTTCTTTCTGTCTGGCATGTACCTGGTTCCCCGGCTCCTAATACCCAAGACGGCATGCGGGTTTAGTCGATTCGAGTCTGACATGCCACCAGGAGGTGGTATCCGAAGGCATTTTCGCAAGGGACAAAACAATAAAAAAAGATTCAAATCTAGTACCATGTCGAAATGAACCTATTTTTCATACTGGCCATCAAGAATTTTTGTATATAATCACAGATAAATAAAAATCAAACAAAGTTAATCAAAGAAAGCATTTTTTTATATTACAACTACTGAACTTTACTTTAAAACATATGCGAAAGTATGTTGGTCTGTCTGTCTATCCGTTACGTTTTCACGGCTAAACCGTAGCACCGATTTCAATGTAATTTAGCATGGACATGTTACAATTCTTGAGAAAGAACACAATACTTTTAAATGTTATATCTGACTTTTAATAAGAGTGGCCATGAGTTTCTTTGCCAGTATTCTTCACATAAGTCCCTACGCATTTTGGAAACTGGAAGTTATGGATCGACACAGGCAGGCAGTGAACTTTGGTGTTTTCACCTAATTCACCTTGACAATAGAGTACATCTGGCGTCTGTTTGTGTCGATCTATGATTTTTATCTGTAGCTTCAATTTAACGTACATAAATGTCACTTAATGTCTTAATTGACTAAATGAATTTGATTTTGAATATTTGTATTTATTAACGAGATTCAGTATTTCTTGTATTTAGAGAGAAAAATACGTAGACGAATATAAAATACGTGTTTTATACGGGTTTCCTTGTATTAACGTCGGCTTCCTACAGGATAGGGAATGGTTAGGTTTAGTGTTCGAAATATGATGCACCGGATCGCTCGTGAGGGTGTTTTGTATGATAGCGTCCCTTAGGAGCCTTCGTTCGGAGATTTCGTCCATATTTATCTTTGTATATATATAATTCATGTGTGTTTAAATTCCTCTTCAATGGCTGAACCGATTTCATTGAATTGTGTCTATTCCTGAGGATTCGAGAGTGGTTTAGTCTGGAAATAAAAATTGATTCGACCCGCGGTGTTACCTGTAGGTAAAGTTATACTGCAGGTAACACCACGGGGCTTATCTAGTTTATTAATAATAAACTTAATGCACTTTTGTACAGCGGACTTAATGACCAGGGAATTCTTTACCAATCATCTGACTATACCCGGTGGTAACTGGTGTTGAAATTTTATAAGGTATATACGAATATACGTGGTAAACGAATAGATATACCTAATATCAAAAAGTTTATTAACCAAAATCTTCCTCCAATCTCAATGCACTTAAATGCACTTATAACCGGAGATGAACCAGCTTTCAAAACATTATAAAAAGTGTGTGAAATTCTTCGAGGTCCTCGTTTACATAGCAAAATTTTCGCACACGAAGCATTTTTTTTATCGTGGGAAATAAAAAATATCGCTTGGAGCTAAATCTGGGCTGTATGGTGGATGGGGTAACATTTCTACCCCCGCAGTTGTCAAATGGTCCACAGTTCTTAGCAGCTGTGAGATCGGGTGCGTTATTTTGGTGATAAAGAATGCCACGAACGTTGCTCTTTGGGCGCTCGCTATCCAACTCCCCGAAAGCTTCGGCAGACAAACTTCGCTATACTATTCACTAGTAACTGTTCTAGGGCTTTCTAGCAGATTTACTGCTACTGGTCCATTGCGTCGAAAAAAAAACCGCTGTCGTTAATTAATTAATGCTCCAATCGCGAACAACTTATATGGGAAAATCGACCTCTTCAGACACCAATCGCGTGGATTGCTGCTTCGTGAGTGGATGGTAGCTATGTATTCATGATTCGTCAGTTGTAAGAATGTAGGACACGTTTTGCAAAGTTCCTCCTTTCAACTTTTCTAACATAAATTTGCATCAATCAACATGGCGACATTTTTGCTCATCGGTGAGAGAATAAGGTATCCATCGCAAAGCAAGCCTCCTACTTTTAAGGTATTCATGCAGGATGGTGGAAGCTGCCTGTGATCCAATGTTTAGTTCAGCGTGTATATCTCGATGTGTTATGTATCTATCCTCTCGCAATAACCACTATACCCTGATTACGTTTTCAGAAGCTATTGCAGTTAGTGGTCGGCTAGTTCTGGGGTCATCGTTTAAGTCCTCTCGTCCACGTTTAAATTCACGAAACCAATAAGTAATTATTGCTACCGCAGGAGCAGACTCCCCAAAAGCAGCTTGATCTTAACCCTCGTTTAAAGTCATAGAAAAGTTTCCGTCGAGACGTTACCATTATTGCAAACAAAAGAAGAGTGACAGATAATCTTTAAGCATAAAAAAACTACATATAACTGTCCAGTGATTTTCACAAACGAGGTTTGTATTGAAATTAGCCGTTAATCTAAAATAGTTTTATGAATGTTGAGATTGTATTCATTTTGTGGCTGTCAATTTTCGAAACAACCTATGTAGGTTAAACTGTATACAAAAACTCATAAACATACATATACAAATACAATATAAAGTTCATAGTTTCTTATAAGTTTATGTGTAAGTGTATATATTAATATGCACTTACACACAAATTTTCATTAAATTGTTACATAATGACAACTAGTAGTTAATGTTTATCATCGGATATATAATTCTGCCATTTCTTTAAGAAGAAATCATGCATTTTCTTGTTTAATGTAAAAGGTTTAAGAGACATTACGACTTCGAGCTGAAGCGCATTTCAGAGTAATATCGCTTAGACAGAGTTCAATTCAATTTCAAACTGAGTTCATTATGACATTAAGTGACAATTATGAACGTAAAATTGAAGCTACAGTTTAAAATCATAGATCGGTACAAACAGACGCCACAGAAGTACTGTATTGTCAAGGTGAATTAGGTGAAAACATTAAAATCCACTCACTGCCTGTATCGATCCGTAACTTCCCAAACAACAAAAAGTTCACGAAATTAGAGTCATGGGAGGGACATAAGAGGAACATAAGCTTTACTCTATTAATCCATGAATATTACACCAGTAATCCTGTTGAGAGACAAATAAACTTAGTAGTACAACAATTGTAATGCGGGAAATACGACAAAAGATTCAAGGTCAAAGCTATCAAGCTTTACAATAGTTTTATGTCACAAATATACATATATATATATATATATATATATATATATATATAAATACATTTCTTATATACCATAAAAGGGACAAACGAACACACATAAAGTTTATTACATACATAATGGGTGCTTAGATCTCAGTGGAAGCGATAAAAAAGATGTAAGACACAATAAATAAGAATATTCTCGAATTCGGAAGTCGTACTAAATATAGACATATTGTATATTGCTGGCTATAGAACCTTTTTGTGGTTTTAATTTGACTAATTGTGTGTGTTATTTTATGGGTTTCATCTTTAGCTTATATCAGATAACTACTGGACATTTTCTTCGTTTATAATATGGATTTTGTGGGTTCTATCAGATAGATAAACCTACGTTAAATATGAGTTTTGTTAAAGCCGTACGAAAACAGTTAAAACTCAGCCCTGTCATGTATGTAAACGCTTCCTTTTGGAAATTTTGGGCATCACTTTGCTTTTGGAAACATTAATAAGGATCGACCGGATCATAAATTATGAGAAACTCTGCTTTATCTTCTTGAATATTACCGTTGGAGAGCCACGCTTAGGAACTAATGGGCCGGCTCAACCTTCGTCGAAATGTTTCGCCGATAGTGAGGGTACCGGGGGCCCATACCCCAAATTCTCTTTCGTTTCGTTCGATTTGTCGTCTCTGGTTTTGCGAGTATCCGTGGGCGGCGGCGATCCGTAGGCTCGATTGCCCCTATTTCATAAAAATAAGTACAGAGGTTGTTCCTCTTCCACATACATCTTACTATCTCTTCAAGTTCTAGATTCCTTAACAAATTTCAACTAATAGTCACGCAATGAAGGGAAGACGGAACATGATTCTCAAACTTTCTCCTTCAGTATTACAAAATAAGCTTTCAGAGAAGTTTCGAGAACATATAATATTTTACTACTAAAAGCAATTTATGTAATAAGTTGGTGGCGCATCAGTATGCGGCCTACAGCTTGTTTACAAGATAACTCCGAAACCTTATATTAATGTTGTAAATCACGTTGTACGAAAACAGAGGTCTTAACTTCACGCCTGTTATTTGATAAGGGTAAGCTGATAAGTGAAAGTTTAGATTTAATCATGTTGCGTGACATGATTGGTAATGTATTAGAAATAATGGATGTTAAATTAGTTTATTGGTGATGAATATTAAAATTTGTGATACGTATGTGTAGAATGAGATGGAAAAAGGACTAAATAGACTATAAATAAAGAAATAAATAATATAACATACATACAAATACTTAAGAGAATAAGTATGTATTAACAATAACGATTATCTCATAAAAGTTAAGAAGTCTGGGCGATATCTACATCGTAGGATTTTTTAAGGGTAAAAGTGGCAAATTAACTGACGGGTCACTTGTTACTTAAGAGCCGCAAGTGCCTACCATATCTTTAAGTAACCCTATTTTAAGGGTAATCATAGCAGGGGGTAAGTCAGGTTCGGGCTTAGGGTACCAGTAATGTAAAAAACATTAATCTAATTCTATAGTATTTAGTAAATTTATCGGTAGAACATTCACACAACAATGCTTCGTATATCTTTTTCTTCATCCAGATTTGAGCTGTAATATTAGTTTTGAGACACTTGTAGCAATTATCAAAGGCAATTAAAAACTTAATAGTTACTTTTAAAGTAAAATAACTATGAAATAAAAACAAACGACAATCTTAAGTCCATTGGAGGCAATCCGCGCTAAGTTTTAATGTTGAGAAATAACAGTTAGGTTTTAAACGTTAGGAGTTGTGCCAGAAGGAACACCTGCCAACCATCCCTGATGACCTTGGCTCACGGAGTTTTGTGTACTACATATTTTTTTGGGCATTGTCCATTTCTTTTTTTTATTTGGAATTCATTGTCCAAGGAGTCCTATTATGTTCATGATTACCATTCAAAAATACTGTTTGTAAATTTTATAATGCTTTAAGCAGTTTTTTTTATGGTATAGTGGGCAAACGAGCAGACGTATGGCCTGATGGTACGCGATCACCGTCGCCCATGGATGCAACATTAGGGGCATAACAAATGCGTTGCCGACCTTTGGGGAATTAGGGGGAGGAGTTGCTAGGGGCTTCCGGTATCCTCAGTCACTCAGTAAAACACAGCGCAGGCGCTGTTTCATACCGGTTTTCTGTGAGGCCGTGGTATCAGTCCAGTCGAGCCGGCCCATTTGTGCCGAATAGTAGTTCTCCCACAGTAGATTATTTTTAAAATATCAGCTAGATTATAACAAAGCCCCAAGTGACAGTGTCTGCGTGGGTGGCACATGCCTGAATCATGACAACGTGGACTCTGCATATTTAACCAAGTTTATACGCTTCGTGGCTCATCACCTCATGGTTTACGGAGCACTTAAACTTATATCACCACTGAAAGATAGCGTATATCTTAGCTAAAGATATGCTAAAATGAGCAAATACCAATTATTTAAACTTGCATTAAGTAAATGCAGAAAATTAAATAGTGTTTTCATGCTGCATTGTCTGTATTCGGAATGAGTACGGCGGCCCCACTCTTGCAGGCACATCAGGCAGGTCTTTTGGTTTAACTCTAAAATAATAATAAAAAATATTCGTCGAACGTTACAAAAACCAGGAAGTTTTCAAAAATACTGCCTGTTGAAATTTGGAACATAATATAATTAAATTTAAAAAAATCTTTAATTCAAGAAAAAGAATAAGGTTTTCTATTCTGTTGTATTTTTTTAAATTCATTATCTCATTGTTGAAGTACTTTCTGCATATTTTTTTGTGTCATGTCATGTCATAAATATATAATAGATGTATTTATATTTTTTTAATGTATCTGACTGCCAAAATGTCTGTGCTCTGCCCGATGAAAAGTACAAGCAGAATCCAAGAGTGGTGGTCACTATACTCATTGCGAATGCAGGCAATGCAACAATGCAGCATGGTGACCCACACCATTGCGGCTTAGTGATGGTGTGGGTCACCACCACCTTCTGCATCATTCTTTTGTACCTCCTCGGTCGAACCAGCGCGTTCAAGCTGAAATCAGCATGGCTATACAAGGTTGGCTTAATATCACATATTTTGACGCGAATGGTTATAGCTGTATTTTTATTCATTCAAACTATATATGTCTATAATATAATAATTTCTCTTCAAACGGAAAATAAGTCGGTATAAAAATTCTCAAATTCCAAACTGTGTCTTATTAATGATCTATACTCTTTTAACTCAATCTCCCTCGAGAATAAAGAGAGGTAACTTCAGTCAATCTGTAAATAGTAAAAAGGTTTTCATGAAAGTATGCGCCAGTACATTAAACACCAATATATCAGTTTTTTAACTAGCGATTAACACATAGCTAAGGAATTTGTAGCGCAACATATCTTAGCTCCAAATGGGCATCGAACCTAACTATGCGTAAGGCCGGTAGTATGTTAACTTTACTACAACCAATTATAATTGTAAAAAGAGTTTTAACGGGTTTAAAGCTTTGGGTTTTTACCTCGTGTTTACCTACTTACTGGCTGTTTCTACGTCAATTACAGTTGATCTGCTGTTTCTCATTAAATGTCATTACAATAGGTATTTATTTACCTAAGTCTGTATAATTTGACATTAGAAAGTCAACATATTAACATCTCTGTCAGTGGGGATTAAGTGACTTACTTAGACTATTAGTATTTCTTTGTTTTTTTTATGGTATAGGAGGCAAACGAGCAGACGTATCGCCTGATGGTAAGTGATTACCGCCGTCCATGGACATTTGCAATACCAGAGGCGTCACAAGTGCGTTGCCGGCCTTTAAGGGAGGAGTACGTTTTTTTCTTGAGGGTTTGAAGGTCGTATTGGTCCGGGAATGTACTAAGTTTCTCTTTTAAATATACGTAGAACTATTTAATTCATAGTATCATCAAGATTTCCAAGATTATTTGGGGTCGGCTACTTCTTCAACCGGTTATATATAATCGTATATATAAATAAATTCTTCAACTAATTAACAGTTTTTTAGAAGAAATCTCTAACCAGCTTTAGGTATAAAAAATTTAACCCATCATTAATTATCTCAAAAGATTCCAGAGTCTATTTTCTTTTAAACATGAAACGACTGTACTTAAAGCAATATTACTTGACCAGTACTCGATGAGCTAAAGCATGAGGTCGACAGGATCACGTCTTGATCTTTGGCGAGTGCTTTTGGGCGAGTGATTTCTTATTAGGATACACGTTATAAAGTTATGCAATAAAAACTGTTAAATTAAAAATGTATTAAAATTTTTAATAGTACATATAGTGAGCATACAAGCGGTAAAAGGCAAAAAAAGTGTTGCAGCATTTGTTTACATTTTTTTTTATGCACACACTTTCTTAAATAAGTAGCAAAATATACTAAAGGCTGCCTGGAAGAAATTGCTTTATAGCGATAAGGCCGCCATTTGTACATGGTCGTTTATATGTTATGCTCCTGAATGTAAAGTGTTTTAACTGGTGTACAACAAAGTTTATTCTATTCTATTCTATTATATATTTGTGCTAACAAACCTTAAATATTACAACGAAGTATATTACTTGTATAGTTATATTATATTTACATCTGTCTTATCTGATATACTTCAGATATGATGAATCTCTGAACTTTTTTTGATGAATTCACTTTCTAATAGCTTATTACTTTTAGTTTTCTTTTAAAAAATATATTTGATGCAAATACCATTTAAATTTTCATGTATATTTAGCGAAAAACTATTAATTTAAAATTACAAACAGACAGTTAAATTTTATTTATTTGTATAGACAAAATTCATAGATATTCGATAACTTCAAACACCCAGGTTAGGTTTAACCTACAGGCAAACCTCTTCTTAGATTTTATGCCACCATTTTTCTTTCGGTATTTATTACCTTTCTTTACTATATCTAAAATGTTAAATACTAACTATAAAGTCCAACGTGATTATTAAGTGATACTCAGAAATACAATAACATCCAATATCAATGGAAATTCCTAAATCTCTATTTCTCTGATGCGTCACGCCGACTGTATGTTGCCAAGCACCTCAGCCACGTGTGAGACTCTGCCAACTGGCATATTTCGCCCTTGACACTGCTCCCGCCCAATGTCTTCAAATTTTAATATATAGTTTCCTTCAAAATATTCCACTAATTAGAGTTTGGAGTTGAATTATGCCTGTGATGTTATAAGCTAAAATTTGCGATCGTATTATACTCGTATCACATCGCTTTTGACAGTCTACTGTTGGTGCCCTCTCCTTAAAAAGGTTTTGCTCTAATATACTTCCCTGACCAGATCAGTTTGAAATAGGGTTTGTATTAGATATTCCTTTACTGTGCAGTAATGTTGTCCTGCAGATTTTTCTACCTAAATCGACTCTAACGACACCCATCAGATAATGACATGATAATATAATACCCACGTTTCGGCACGAATGGGCCGGTTAGACTGGAGTGATACCAAGAATTCGCAGAAAATTGGTGTGAAACAGCGCCTGTGCTGTGTTTCATGAGAATAACGGAGGCCAATACCCCAAAAATCCCCATCCCTCCTTATCGCCTCCCCATTATAATAACATTAATAGAGATAATGACATTATGATAGAAGATTCACGTAAGGAATTAATAGAGCGAATATGTGTGGTGGTTGGAAGAGGTTGTCCACGCGGAATATTTATTGTCCAATCGGTGATGTTCTTAAAGAAGGGCCTTGTGAAAAGCATCAGGATCATAGGATACCATGCAGCGGTTGTTGAATGTGGATGAAGTAAAAGAGTGTGTCGTGGCGTAGTAAGTGGGGAACAGTTGTCTTTGTAAACCCCTCTAGGAAAAAAGCGTGATTTTATGTGATGTAAGGATGTACACCGTTCAGTTTCAATTTGATTAAATTGTAAATTTTGCCTTCCAAGGTATTTCCAAGATTGCAGTTGAGTAGGAAAATGTGTATATTACATGCGTGTCTTAAGATCATATATCTAGTGCTAGCATAAATATTGTTACAAGGATGCTTTTTCTATGGCATACATTTTTTATTATAGTATTGTAATGCAAAATTTTCTTGGTCGTGGAATATTAAAAATCCTCGGATTTCCTCTATTGTGATTTGCATGTGTTACACATATAAAACTTCCTCTTGAATCACTGTCTATGGCTTAAAATCGCATTTAAATCCGTGGAGCAATTTCGAAGATCTAAGCGATTAGACAGCGGAAGTGACTTAATTTTATACTATGTAATGTTTCTTTGCCTCCTCTACTTCAATCTACCTGCATCTAAACGTGGGAGAGTCACGCTCCGGCATGAATGGGCCGGTTAGATCAGAGTGATAACATGGAAAACTGAAAACCGGTATGAAACAGTGCTTGCGCTGTGTTTTATGAGGATATCGGAGGCTAATACCTCAACCACTCCCTCATTCCCCTCCACATCCCCTCCCCATCCCCTCCCCATCCCCCAAAGGCTAGCAACGGACTTGAGACGCCTCTGGTATTGCAGGTGTCCATGGGCGACAATAATCGCTTACCATCAGGCGATACATCTGGTCGTTTGTCCCCTATACCATAAAAATATCAACAGACTCTTATATTCCGCTGCTAGACACAGGCCCTCCCTTAGTAAATAATTTCTCACCTACACTATTACATCCGCTTTTGACGGGTTCGTTAATTTGTATAAAATTTTCCTTGCTCTTTGTTGTGATGTTGTCTTGAATTGTATGTTCCCTAAATCAACTCATACACCCAAGGTATAAATAGGGATGGTGACACCTCATCCCTATATTCTTAATTCAACATCACAACGTGAAAAGCTAACACGCTATCAGGCCCTTATTGAAATCGGATAATGCCCTACGTCCTGCTTTCTGACAAATCTCTATAGAGCTCTGAATCTAAACTTACTCGTTTATTTTGTTTGTTAAAATGTTACTATGTAATGTTTTCTTACTGACCACAGTGTATTTTTCAAGTACTTACGAAGAAACTAAGAAGATATAACGTTACTGTGGAGGAACGGGTAACATATTCCTCCAACATAAAGGGAGGATCCTCCAACCAGGCGAGGTGCTCATGCCTGGGGGGCCACTGCCCAAGGGCTGATGTTGGGAAGTTGTATATATGTTAATCTTCGCGAGAACTTCTATTGCGCGATTTAGTTTCTTAGTTTTCTTCGTTGCTCCGTAGTGCGATGTTTCTTCGGTAGATGGCGCTGTTATATATTTTATGTTGTTGCGCTGTATGTGGAAGTCGCCACAGTTACAAACTTATTAAAAAAATGTACACCTGTTGTTGAAATCGATATTCTCATTGAAGTCGGTTGAAACCAGGTTGACATATCTCAAGGAAAATATTACCTTTAGCGATGTTTTATTTTTTGAGCATCAAACAGCTTTAAAATAACTATTTTAATTATTTCCTTTTCTACCATTGTTGACGTTTGTAAAGTAATATTCTTTTTACATTTTTAATTAAAAATATTACAATTTCAACGGGTAGGGGAATGAAGGAGACGAAAGTTTATCCTTTAAGTCATCCATCTATACTAAAAAAACACGCGAGAAAAAGAAATATGTACTCGCTCGAAGTCAACAAAATCTTTGATTGAATTCGCTAAAACTTTCAACTGTAAAGCAGCAGCCAAACCATTTTATTTACACCCCTATTCAGACACTCTTTACTTTTCACTATAATTCCAAAGTTGAGCCTGGTCTGGACAACAAAAGATTCGTTGGAAATATCGTAATTTTTATATTCTCTGTTAAATGTTTATCTAAGGGGATCCGGCTGGCTTTCAGATGCAAGCGGAGATATTGGTTCGTTCAGGTGGAAACCAGATATACAGAAGCTACTCGTATTTGTTAGAATTAGATATCGCTTGGTGGTTAAATTGTTACCTTTTCGTATGAATTTTGACCTAACTACCTCAAAGCCAAATGGAAGAGGTATACTTATAGTTTTGGCAGTTTATTATATTTTTTTTACTTTACCCCAGTAACGCCTAAACTTATAAACCGATTTTAATGAATGAGATGTAATTATTTAATTTATTTACAACATTTAAAGTGCGGCACTGTAAGTAAAAATGGTTATAATTATTTTACAACTAGCAGCCCACCCTGGCTTCGTAAGGGTAGACAGTGGTATTTACCCAAAAAATGAAATATTATGTTTTATGTTTTAACACACTCTTGGTAAACTTTCCAAGCTCGAGGCTTGAGAGAGAGAACATTTGACCAAACCACAAAGTTTTCATACCGATCTCTATTTTTTTTTGCAAATGTAATAGGCTATATTACATTTATCTTTCTCGGGTATGAATTAGATTTCTAATGGTGAAAGAATTTTTCAAATATGTTCAATTGTTTCGGAGCTTTTTCAATGCAAACAAAAATCAAATCTTTCCTATTTATGACTTTAGTATAGATAAATATCATTTGCTGAAATATACCTTTGGGCATCATCTCTGAAGGTTACAGCTGCAGACATCTGAATGTGATAAAACATCAAGCTTTCATATGGATTCACAATAATGGCCACGGTATATAGGCTATATACATTTTATCTAAAGTTTTTTACGTAGTTTGTTTATAGTTTTTTTTAAACCTTTTCTTGTTTTTTCTATTGTATTGTATATACGCGAATAGACGTTTGTGTCATGACGAGTCTGAATATTTTTTGGACTCATATTGTATCGCTTTTATTCATTATTTAACTTAATGGTAAAAAAAAACTCCAAACTAGCTACGGTTTGCTCTAAGTCTTATAGACTACGGCATGTCTTCCATTCTTAGGGTTTCGTACCCAAAGGGTAAAACGGAACCCTATTACTAATATTTCGCAGCCCATCCATCCGTCTGTCACCAGGCTGTATCTACCGTAACAGTTATACAGTTGAAATTTTCAAAGATGATGTCTTTCTGTTGTCGCTATAATAATAAATACTAAAAAAACAGAATAAAATAAATAATTAAGGAGGCTCCCATTCAACAAAAGTGTTTTTTTGTCGTTTTTGCTTGATTTTGATAGCGGCAACAGTTAGAGGCTTGAAATGTATAGTTAATGGTAAGGAGCCCTTCCTGCGCCAGTCTGACTTGCATTTGGCCGATCTTATTACCTGGAGCGACGGTTATCAAATCTCCAAATTCATGTACTAGGCGATATTGGAGTTCTGCAGATAGGCTCGTGGAAGAGCCACGTTTGAGGTACGAATGGGCCGGCCCGACCGGAGTGATACCACGGCCTCATAGAAAAACTGTGTGAAACAGTGCTTGCGCTATGTTTCACCGAGTGAGTGCGGATACCGGAAACCCATTGATCCATCTCCTAAAGGCCGGCAACGGACTTGTGATACCTCTGGTGTTGCGGGTGTCTATGAGCAACGGTAATCGCAGACCATCAGGCGATTCGTCTGCTCGTTTGCTATCCCTATTCTATAAAAAGAGACTGTTGTTCGATTTTCAAGGGCTCTAACTGCTCGTAACGGTTGCCAAATATATGTCTCTGTACTTCAGAGGCAATATTATTTGAAAATAATAATTGCTTAGTGCACTATATTTGTTTCAAATGCCGAACATTGAGTAACTACTAACTGCCCCGGTGGCGCAACGGTAGCGTATGCGACTGCTGTGCTTGAGGTCTCAAGTTCGAGTCCCGGGACGGAATAAACGTTTGTATGATTTGTAATTCTTTGTTTCGGAGTTTGAGTGAATTCTATATGTAATATGTACCTATGTGGTTACAAAAAAAGTATATAAATATTCCAACAGTCAATGTAGTTATCATAATACACATACATATATATGTAACGAGTATTTATAGAAAATAAGATACAGCCTCAGTTTTCTAACAAAATGTTTTTGTTCAAGAGGATGAATCTTGAATTAGAAAGTATCACATTAAATAAATAACTGAACGCACATACATAATATAGTATTTTGTGAGCATACTAGACATCGCAAAGGGTCTTTGTGTAACGTGAAAACTTAAACAGCGATCGGAACTATTTGGGACCGTATCCTTTAAATATAAAAAAAAATACCGAAAAGGAAAGTGTTCTTGAATAATTCAATTGTAAGGTTTTATAAAACCGGACATGGGTCAGCTTGACCGCAGTAATACTGAATACAAAAAACCATTTTCTAAGCATTTTTTTCCGTTGATTTTCATCGTGCGTGGGGATTTGTGTACACATATATATTTACGTATGGATGCCTCCCCACTCCTCTCCTCTTCAATTGTGGGAGAAGTCATTCAAAAGGTCGAATCGCACTTGTTGTTCTAAAGTTACAGGTGATCAGGGGTGGTAGTAGTTAGTGTCGGGAGCTGACCGTTTGTTCATATTGGAGTTGGAGTTCCGGATTTCAAATACCTCTAAACGAATTTTTTTTTATCGATTATCATGAAACGGTATGCAGGGGGTTTCGGGGCGATAAATTGCTCTAGCTTGGATTCATTTTTAGAAAATTTATAAAAGAAAATCGAGCAAAGCTCGGTCATCCAGGTACTTATACTAGACGACCCGGCCCGTCTTCGCAGTGAGATCTTTGTTTATACATTACGTAGGTAATGTATCAAAAAACTTACGGTACTTGGAACTTTGAACCACATATCAACGTTAGACATTCGTATATTTCAGCCTATTGTACCCACTGACCGTAATTCTTCTCAAATGCCATAGATATATATAAATACAGATAAATAATGGCTTATCCCATCAATGTTAACAGTTCAATCACATAGAACCGTTCTCAATGACGCAAGTAGTTTCAATTCATATTCTACGCAATTTGTACTGTGACGTAGTACTTTTATATACAAAGCTAGTTTTTATGCCACGGCTTTTATAGCAAAGTTTATGTTCTTGGGGCATAGTGATCAGAGCTGGCTTTCAATCGAATTTAACTGATCAGTTTTTATGGTACAGGGAGCAAATGAGCAGGATTATTTTCTCTGGTTGTCCTCGTGGCCGTAATCGGATACGATTACGGAAATTAGTCAATTACGAACTGTAGTGCGCAAGTATGTACGCTGTACAGGTACACTTTCTGTTTGAACCAGGGGTGACCCTGGTCACTCCGGCATGTATCTCAGTCCTGTGGTACGGCCGCCGACTGGCGAGGTAGACAGCCGATGGGTTTAGTGTGTAAATCGGTACTCCGGGAGTCACACTCAAACACCCTTCGTTTCCCCACGGAGGGTATGGTGTGGAAAGTATTCCCCGCGTAAAAAAGGTACACTCTCTGTTCCTAGCCAAACAATCCGTGTCGGATATGCAGGTTAATAGGTAAGTGCAGTGGTAGCCACGCTGCTGTCTACTGCGCGAGTATTGTGAGTTCAAAGCCCATATGAGATTAAACTTTGTGTGATTTACAAATTGTTGTTTGAGTTCTGGGTGTATTTTGTGCCCGTTTCATGTAGAAGATTCGAAAGAAAAATTGATCACGCGAGTGAAGTTACGTGTAGTATCTGAAAGCATATAATCACTCCATCAATCATTCATATTATAAAACAAAGTCCTCCGCCGCGTCTGTCCGTCTGTTCGCGATAAGCGTAAACGCTACTTCACGAATTTTGATGTGGTTTCTACCAATAGATAAAGTGATTCTAGAGGAAAGTTTACGTGTATAATTTATAAAATTTTCGAGTATATTGGTTTAAAGATAAGGACATCTGTTGAAGACGTTGGAAAAAAAAAAACTATCTCGGGGTAACTTTTCATTTTCCGTGAAGAGTCCGTCCGAAGCCGGAGCAGGTTGATATTATTATATAAATATTACAAATATAAAGGTTCTTGAGTGGAGACCACGTTTCGGCAAACTCTGCGCAGTGTAGGACGTCCACAAGAAACATGGAGTGATGATTTGTGCAAAACGACTGGCAGGAGCTGAATGCGACTAAGTGGCGTGTTATTGCAGAGGCCTATCTCCAACAGTTGACTGCGATAGGCTGATTTGATGAGTAAACATACACGGTCGTATTTACCTTGCTTTATTAATTCAAAATATAATACATTCAATATGGAACTGTTATATCTACTCTGATCGGTGTCTGTGCTGTAGTCACATGCTATTGAGTGTTTTAGATTCAGTTTACACATAGGACAAAACTTTGTGCGATCTACAAATTATTGTTCGCAGTCTGCGTGTTCTTTGCGACTCTTAATAAGATAATTAAAGTCATCCAAACATTAATTCAGCCTTTTAAAAATATTATGATTACGTGATGTTAAAATTCGTTATGAGACTATTTACAGCAAATTCGTTTTAAACTAAAGAAGTTACCAAACTCGGTACATATTCTATACGATCTTTAAGATATGTCCTGAAATGAAATAATGTTTTTAAAAAATATTTCATTTAGATGTAAAAATATGTCACCAAAGCGAATAATATATCAATCAGAGTGAGTTTCAGTGTTTCAACGTTCGTAATGAAAGCTGTGAGTCTAGCGACCGACGTCGGTTGCGTCCATTTTCCGATAATAGATCTCATCGTCTCACTCACACGAACGTTGCGCAAACGCCACCAGCCCAGAGCTAAAACAGGGGCTCAGCCGTACTATATTTAGTTCTGCAACACTGCATCGCATCGTGTTATGCCCATAGAAAACATTATCGACGATATACCGCACGTTATATGGAGACCGCATATTCCCAGCCAGATTTTCGCGAACACAAATTGCTGTATAATATTCAATTAGGTCGGACGATATTGATGGCAAGCGAGCCGGCCGGCAATTTTGGTTAGCGCATCTGCTGCTCCTATGTGCGTAACGTTTGATATACGATTAGTTTTCGAACCGTTTTCGAACTATCACGGTCTATGCTCCATTATCGGCGGTTAGTGTTTGTGTTTGTGTTTGCACCCGTTTCACTCAATTCCTGTGATCGTTTGTCCCTTAAAGTGCGTCGCACGGACAAGTTATATATAACCGCATACGCGGCCGCTTGTCTTGTCCGATTTTTCTCCGATCCGTCGTAAGCCCGGCATAGTGCCAGCTCCACGTCACACCTCCATTACCTCATAAACGCCAAACTTTAAGAAGGGATTTTAAAATTAGCAAGGACGCGACTTCGAACGGCCACAGACGCTCGGATATTTCTGTAGCAATACGTGCGCTCCTGATAATTACGCAAGCTCGAGCATCGAATATGGCCGCCGGACCGCCGCGGCAAAAGACGCGGGAGAGGAGAGATGAGCTGTCTCGGGATATTTATGAAATTCGAACTAAAATAGATTCAGTAGTAGCTTGGAGCGAGTCACCTTGACGCGCGTGCGTTATATAACGCTCGCCACGCGAATCGAACACGCGACAAATTCCAAAATCGAAATTTGAAAATGTCAAAATCGTGACGCAATTGGTGACGTGTTCATGTGTGACGTAAGTTTAGTGTTGCCACTCCTCCGTTCGACTAATAAATTTATTGTTTGGCATGTAAACGGATGCGTTCGAGCCAAGAAATTACAGCGTTCGGTAAAAAAAATATTGAATGAACTAACGGAATGATGGCGCAGTGTAATCGGGCCCGCCTTGCAGCTTTGCCAAACACTATCATGTTTATAATTCAACAGTTGCACAAGATGTTGATTATGGGGTGTTTACACCATATGACTTCAGGAAATTTCTTGCACCATCGGAAGCAGGCGCAGACTTTTATTCTCGACTGCCATTTTTTATAGAACTTTTAATTACTCTTTTCTCCTAATGAAGGCGGCGCTATTGAAACGGTGGACCACTTAAATTTAAGTGTAGAAATGACCTTTTATTTTCAGCTTCTGTCGGTAGTGTTCTCTAATGATTTTTCGTTGATATTGAAGGTTCATTTCTGTTGAGATCGGAGTTTTGTTTGCACAGAACAAAGTTGGTTGCAATAACGTTTGTTTTCATATAGTTTTTTGGGCTGGTAATAACCTCATGTCATTTTCTGACATTTGTAGTGGGTAGAATAGAGATTATAACAACATTGTTTCTCGGGAGATCGTTTTTTGTTTTTGCGAAAGACGGTCCCCATTTCATGTCATCCACATTTTTTATATTTTTTATCATTAATTCCATCACGACTAAGACTTGTAGACTCGAAGACTTAGAATTGAAGACTTGAAATACTTGACATTGGCAGAAATGGCTGATCCGGCTGATTGCCATATCATCAAAAGAAGAACATTGTTTCTCTCTCGAAGCATAAATATCTATCATTTTTTATTCAGAGTTGTTCGTCTGTGGACTATCTTCCACTTTACACCACAGTCAAAATATGTAGAGGGTAGGACACAACACGTTTTCTGTACAACAGGACTTGTTAATGTGGAAAATAATAAAGAGAAAATGTACTATCTGAAGTACCCGTTTGTGGAAGTAGCTAGTTATAGTAGATAATGTGTATTTATGCTCCATTGTTAGAGAAGTATCATTTGTGCAAGTTAAATGCAATTTGGTTTCAAGATTCCGTAAGAGAGAAACGTCCATCTACCACAGATAATATATAGTTGGTGAACATTGACATATTTATAAAATGTATTTCTGACTACTAAAGATTAAATTTTAGAAAAAATAGTAGCCAAATGTCAAATGGTTATTATTCCTACGTCATATATAGTTTGAATTAATTGATAGAATTCATACATAGGTAAGCCTGACAAGCTATCTCAGCACATTTTAGACATGAGTTTTTGCTCGCTGAGTGGCGTACCGTAATTAACCGTTAAGTAAATTTCAATTTTAAAACTAGTAAAATAAGTGCTTAAAACTATTGTTCTGTTTGTGTATCATTGTGACGTTTATTACCGGAACACGCACAATCACCACCTCAGGTAAAAGAGACGGATTACTCGTTGTATGTCCTTTGTGAATTGCATCATATGTCACTAGTTACATAGATCAACATGAGTGTGGTACGGTCTCCGACTGGAAGTGACCTGGTGAGCGTAGTACGTTGTAACTCTCAACCTAACTTGACAAGTCTTGCCACGCAAGGAGAATCGTCGGAGTCCCGTAAAGTTACCTTCCGTCCTAAGCGAAGGCATGAAGAAGATATCATAAGAGATGAGCTGAGGGCGATGCGGAATCAAATTATGGCTATGCTAACCTCGATCAAACCAACTAAAAAGAGTTTTCAGAAAAAACTTCTGAAGATTTATCTGCTATTAAAGCACAGATAAGGGACGTAAAATCAACGATTGACAGTCTCACTACTAATCAACAAACTATGAAAAAAGATATAACATCCTTACATAATAAGAACTCCTACCTCGAAAGTAAAGTTCAATCGTTCAAATCATTGCTCAACGACACCAATAACATTTCATGTCAGAAATCAATGAACGTGAAATTAGGAGTAAAAATATAATACTTGTTGTAATTCCGGAGCCGGAAGCGCTAAACAAAGAGGACAGACTAATAAAAGAAAAAAAACATAGTCATCCAAGTATTAAAGAAGATTGAAGCTGATTGCCCAGATCCAAAATACACCCGTCTTGGTAAATACAACCCTATAAAAACGCACCCTATCAAAATAAGTTTTAAATCCAAAGAAACGGCTATAACTTTGCTGCTAAGAAAATACTTTAGAAATTGATAATATCAAAATTTACTCCGATCAAAAATCTCAACAGCAAAAATATCTAAAATGTCTTCAAGAAAGACTCAAAAAACAACATGAAGAAGGCAATAAAAGCTTGGTGATAAAATTTATCATTCATAACTTAAGAACGGCTGAACCGATTTGACTCAAAATTGGTAGGGAGGTAGATTAGAACCAGGAGAGGGACGCAATATTTTTATATGGGATTTTTTTAGATGTTAACATCTTTTCTTGTACTGCGGGGCTTAGCTAGATATTAAAATATTGTCACCTTCAAATCCGTGGGAGAGCCGCACTGGCTCGACCGGAGTGGTACCACGGCCTCACAAAAAACTGATGAGAAACAGCGCTTGCGCCGTGTTTCACCGAGTGAGTGAGGATACCGGAGGCCCATATCTCAACTCCTCCCCCCATCATCCAACAAAGGTCGGTCATGTACTTGTGACGCTTCTAGTGTTGCGTTGGTGTCCATAGGCGGCGGTAATCGATTATACAACACGTAAGCTATTTCATGAAAAAAAACGGTTGAAACTTACAAATAAACGTAGACCCTTTTGGTTTTGCCTATGTTAAGTAACCCTCAAAACAATCTCCTCGTGTTATTGACATATTAATTAAAAAATATAATTGTTTTGAAGAAGCATACATCTTAAGGAAACTTGACATAAACCTTTTTATACCACAAATTGGGTGTCCAGAAAAAGTCATAGTACTTTTACTTTCTTCATTACTTCAAAGTGATGGTTGGGAGAAATTTGTGTATAAAGTACCCGTGGTTATCAGGACAACCCAGATGTTTGCCAAGTGCCGGCTTTACTTGAAATAATGAAATGTAGTTTGTGAGACTCAGAAGATACATGTCACTTTGTAACTTATTTTGGAGGGCTCCAAATATTTTATACAAGTCAAGTTTCGTATGCGCATCTTTTAATTATACTGAGCTCCTATTAGTTTAAGCGTGATGTTAACTATCCTATCTAAGATACGTCAGCAAAACGCACCTTAAAAAAATGTGAAAATCGTTAAGATAGTTTTGGAGTTCGTCGTGAGCAACGACGTGACATGAGAATTACTTAGTATATAAAATTGGAGTGTCTGTTGTAATATTAAAATAACCGCTATATATAAGTATGTATACACGTATGTTGTTCCGCGTAATTAGGTACCTAGATAATGATTGACAAAATTCGACGACCAGAGGCACGCCGGTTGTGAATTAAATGAAATCATTTATTCTGTAATTAGGTTACAGGAACACTTTTTTTTGAGAATATTTTATTTGAGCAAATGAGTTCGGCGTTTTCTAACTGGACTAGCTCTCTATACAGTCATCTTCGATAAATGAATTATCCAACTCTAAAAGATTACCTTGGGAAAGCCACGCTACTGCATCCATGGGCTGGCTCGATCCATGGTCTCTTAAACAATATGAAACAGCGCTTGCACTGTGTTTCATCGTGTAATACCGGAGGGAGTGAGGATACCAGAGGCCTTTACCCTTACCCGTCCCCTAATCCCCCAAAGGCCGGCAACGCACTTATGACGCCTCTGGTGTAGCGAGTGTTCATGGGCGGCGGCAATTGCTTACCACCAGGCGATAAGTACACTCGTTTGCCTATTATTCCATAAAAATATTAAATTTGAACTAGTAGTATTTGAGATCGCGCTCAAAAACAAACAAACCTTCGTAATCAGATGCTAAGTGACAATCTTACCATCGCATCCACTATCACATGCCTTTATGAGCCTGCCCAAGTGCCTCGACTCTGCCTGGTAGAAAGTATGACCAGAATCCATGAGTATTGGTTACTAAATTCATAGCGAATGCAGCATGGTGACCCACAACATGGCAGCTTATTGAGATGCTTCTTCATAGGCCCTGCGGTTTGGCACTCACCAACAAAATACGACAGCATAGCAAAAAAAACCCAAAATTTCCCTGACCATACCTAATATTACGATGGTTAGGTAAAACCTATGAGAATCTAGTGGGGTTCATAATCTTGTATTCAGTACTTGTTTGTGGCATACACAATGTGTGCTAGGTACATCTAGCGGTCAGAATACCAAGTAGGTGCGTAAGTTAGCGATGAATTAATAAGCTTTTGTCTATTTAGTATGGACATCGTGGTTGTAGATTATGTAGTAATTTATAAGTGATAGTGTTTTGAGGGCCATTTTTGAGTGCGAAGAAAGTTCATAATAATATGTAATATTTGTTAATTGAAGTCTGTTTTTAAAGCCGTCTCAAACTTAATACAAATTTAAAATATATTTATTTAAATGGTACGTGTTCGTCTTATCCTGACTTTCGTAGAGTCTGTATTGTTTTTTAAAGAATCTGTATTGTGGTAACTAGATTGCTAAAAATGAACTTAAATATTTCTATATACATATATTTTTAATTCGTTGCATTTTACACGCCCATCCTAAGCTAAAGAGTTTGTTTGTTTGGTTGAAAATATATCTTATAAGCTGCTGGTCCGCAATGACAAAAATCAGTGTTAGATATCACAGTTATCAAGTACGGACCAAAGGAGCAGGGTATCAATAAAAACTTAAACGGCAAAAAGGGTTTTTCCTCATTGTATTATCTATTAGTTTACTGTATGCTGTTCGTAAAAGGCTACAATTTCGCAAAAATAATGAAGGAAATAATAAATATTTTTTAATAAATATTTCGGGCATCTAACACTCAACGCTATCTAGTCCCAAACTAAGCAGAGCTTGTATCATGGGTACTAAATAACTGATATTAATACATAAATACTTTTTTTTTGTAAATACATACTTCTTATATATAGAAAACACCCAAACTCCGAAACAAATATTTTCAGATCATACAAACATTTCGTCCGACCCAGGATTCGAACCCGAGACCTCATGGACAGCAGTCGCGTACGCTACCACTGCGCCACCGAGGCAGTCATGTAGGTAATAATGTTTCCAGTTCAAGAGTTTTAAAAGAAAGTCCGCGATAGCATATACCTATAATTATAAGTTGGCTTAATATAAACGTTTTTTTAAGAACAAATTTGTTCTTACTGTACAACATTTGACTACACGGTTGGCCTAGTGGTTTCAGTGGTCGCCACACCACTTCCTACTGCGCCAAGTGTTGTGGGTTCAAATCCTACATGGGACAACACTTTGTGTGATCCATAAAATGTTGTTCTAAGTCTGGGTGTACTTGTGTCCGTTTCATGTATGTTTGTAAAGATCCCCGCGACACAGGAATGCATATTCATAATGCGGGAGTTGTCTTTAAAAAAAAAAAAGATACGCAGACTAGGTTGTGTACGTCAGATAGAACATAATATTATAATAGAAACTGAACTACTAGTGAACGGGCTCATGACACATTCATTTGTAACTAACTTACTAACCATTACACCGAAAGCCAGTCATTGGGCAATGCTGCTATTTACTGCAGTAGTGTTCCGACATATGTAGACAGGAGTTACTAAGCCTCCATCATTATCTGTGCCCGTCTAGGAGCGTAAACCTTAGTCTAACCAACAATATATGTACCTCTAAGTCCCACATGTAATCCAAACAGAAATTACACAAAATTACAACCGACTTGCGACAATCCCGCTAAGACGCACCACTGTCTCAAATCCCGCAGATGACATTTAACTGCAATCGTATGCAAATAGTTCCCGTGTTGTCCCGGGATATGCCGGGATTATGGGCTACCCACGTCACTAATCCTAGCCGCTGGGGCTGTCACCGGCTTATCGTAAGATATAGGCTAGTGTTGTTTGTGTGCATTCGAGTTATGATTACCGAGGTTCAATTTGTGGTTTGTGCCGCTTGTGATTTGCTATAGCGGCTGTTGGTCGGGCTTGCAGCCAACAGGGATGGACTCGAATGGGTAATTGTTTGTGGTAATTATTGAATTTCATATTATACATTATACATATATAGCTATAGTTATATATGTTTGTAAATTTTATGACAAATTCAAGAATCAAGTGGCCTTGTTAACTAATGACGTGATCCTGATACCGAGGAGGGTTAGATTTCAGAGTCCAATTATGTGTTCTTCTATTTATTGTCTGATTATACTGCACGTATGGTCTAGTGGTTTAGCGGTTTCCACGCCGCTTCCAACTTCACCAAGAGTTGTGGGTTCAAATCCTATATGGGATAACACTTTGTGTGATCCACAAATTGTTATTCTAAGTCTGGGTGTTCTTTGTGTCCGTTTCGTGTATGTTTGTAAAGTCTACGGCGACACAGGATTTATTCCAAGTGCGGGAGTTGCCTTCTTAAAAAAATTGTAGTTTGTCTATAAAATACGAGCTTTTGCCAACGGCACCTCCCGCGTGTATGTCGATTATCATGGTAAAAACTAGCCTAGCCTTTCCTTCCTCAAGAATCAAAGTTCATCATGTCATATTTCACTGAAATCGGTGCAGACGTTTGGCCGTGAAACTGTAATAGATAAAATTGTTTTCAAAATTTTAATATTAGTACGAATACTTATTTAGAATATTTGTTTATGAGCAGCCTATGTATAGGCTAGTTTAGTTATCCAGCCGTGTGTGAGATATGAAGTAGCTATGGTTATTATACATACATATAGGTAAACCATTAACTGAGCACACTGACATAATATATTCATCTCCCTTCCTCACACGAAACATTGCCATACGTTACATGAAACAGTATCGTTTATATCTTCAAGTTAATACAATGCATCTAAAACAATTTGTACACAATGTTGTAGGTTTACAGAAATACTTCAAGGTGTGTGTATGAAATAATTTGACGATGTTCAGAGGGCTGTGTTTTAAGGTCATTGGATTTATATTGTGTATAACAATGGTCGTTTTATCGCTTTCATCGGCTTAATTATACCTAAGCTAGTGACCCGACCCGGTTTGGGATGGAAGTCTTGGGTATTTTAGATTTCCCTTATTATCATCATCAACACCCATAATGTCCCACTGCTGGGCTCGGGAGGAGAGGGTTAAAGCCATACGTCCCCACGCTGGCTGAGTACGGGTTGGGGACTGGCAAGACTACGTTGTGGCTACGTTGGATGCTTTTTAAGCCGCCCAAAGGCCTCCAACTAAGCTTCACGACTGTTATCATATGATAACAACCGGGACCGACTGCTTAATATGACCTCTGAATCACGGAGACGCTCATGGTAACATGCCACTAGCGGTCACCCATCCAGTTACTGACCGCGCCGTCGTTGCTTACCCTCGTTGATCGTCTCTAATCAACGAGTGCAACTGGACTATGAGACCTTATTATGATATGCATGTATTACACATATAAAATTTCCCCTTAAATAACTATCCATAACTAAAAGCTGCATTAAAATCCGTTTAATAGTTTAAAAGATCTAAACGAACCGACCGCGGAAACAACTTAATTTAATGCTATGTAAAGATAAATATTGTCATCTGACTCACAACGCCATCTAGCTTCAAATTAAGAAGACCTAGTACTAACTACTAACTAACTTTGTTTTAAATATATGTATTATACATTGTAAAGAAAACACCCCAAACTACATATCATACGATCATTAAGTCCGACGCGGGAATCGGATTCCAGACCTCAAACGCAGTAATCACATAAGCTACCACTGCGCCACCGAGGCAGTCAATAGATAAATAATATTTTATTATTGTTTTTTAAGACAAGGTAACTGGGTTTACTAGTGTAATAATGTAGGTATTTAAACACATCTCAGTCTGTTCTTTGGAACATAGGCGCGAGTTTGTGCAGTCTATCGTTACGGTCTATAAGTATTTTGTTTTATAAATAACGTCCAAAGTAACTCTACTCAGCCTAATGGGCTTACCATTGGGCTGAGTAGCAAGCAGAATCCAATAACACCAACAATTTCTAGCTCCATCTATTATACAAGGTGTGACTCCAGTAAAAACAACTAGCGACACCATGGCTTTAGACCCTATTACGTAGCAAAATTAAAAAAAAAAAACAGAAATTACACCTCCCCTGATCAGTGTTTGTATGTAAAGTCAAATTTTCAAGTTCACCTGGAAACGCATCATTTTGCCTCCTGTCTCGCACACACGATACACGACAGAACGCATGCTGTTATTATACGTTGATCTTCTGTGCGAGGGTAGTACCGACCCGGTTGAGCTGAGATTAGCGTGGTACTACTACCCTTTTTTGGTTTGGTTTTTCTAGTATTCTTTGTCTTGACACACCTTGTTTATAAATCTCGTGTCACGTTGTTGATTACGATATACTCCGAAACTATCTAACCGATTTGTTCGGTTCTTTATATGTTTATTTTGCTGCCTAATATAGGTTAGTTAACATACATATACAAATTATTAGAGAACTTTTATTTAACCCTCCTTCCTTTTTACTTTTTGGGTGAGGGCAAACAAAATGTTGGGTGACAGCCCGCGAGGATTTCCACAAATAAAAAATAAATAAAAATAAAAATAATAAATAATTTTTCGTGACCTACACCAGGTTATCATATCACTTTTGTAGGGGTTTACCCACTCTAGTCTCCCAGTACGTGGCCGCCACACCAAGTTTCAGCCTCTCACACCAAAACTGTGGACTGAACCGATTCGACCTTCAAACTTTCAAGACCGAACTAAAAGGTCGCCAATGCACTTGTGATGCCTCTGGTGTTGCGGCTGTCCATGGGCGGCGATAATTGCTTACAAAAAATACGATAAAAATACAGCTATCAATATAATACACCAACAAAGGCAGTTTAGGTAAATTCCAACACATTACCGTTACGTTAAGCCACATAAACATGACAGCTAAGTTCAATTCCTTTCGCGTAGCGCAAGGTGAACCAAGGGCATTGCACTTACTCGACAATTATTCACAAATACCCTCCTTCGATTCTAATCACGTTCAACGACTTTTTTTACAATGCGACTTGACGTCGCGTACAATAAATATGTTATGTTAATACTCATTGTAAGTTGTCATTGTTGCGTAAGAGAGTAAGAACGTCGACCCACGATTTTTGCAATTTAGGTCATGTTACACTATGTTTATGTCCTGTGATCCTTTGTGATGTAAAAGATTTGGATTTTTCACCTGTTACTGTATTATTTATTTTCATTTCTGTTTCTTATCTTCTTTATAGTATACCAGATACTACTCAATACTTTTCATCCCATGATTGCCTGTAAGAGATTGCTTCTGAAGCCTTATACTTACGTTTGAAGTTAACATTGTAATCAATCTGGTGCTTTTTATGTATAAGTGAGCAAACTAGTATATGTGTCGCCTGATAGTAAGCGATTATCGACGCCCATAGAGACCCGCAACATTAGAGGCGTCACAAGTACGTTGCCGGGCTTTGGGGGATGATCACACACTCTGTGAAGCATATCCCAAGTACTGTTTTACACCGGTTTCCTGTGAGGTTGTGGGTATCATTCTGGTCGAGAAGCCCCATTCATGCCGAAGCGCGGCTCTCCCACGGTAGTTTAAGAATCTCTCCCATCTATTCTGCTTGATGGATTGCATGAGCTGAATCCAAGAGTAATGGTCACTGTTAATGCACCATTACAAGAATAAAATGAAATAAAAAAGCCTTTTATTTCCAATGTAAATAATTTAAATAAGTTATTAAATACCTAGATAACAATATATTTTAAATGAGAAGTTTAAATCCAAGCATACATCTATCCAATTATCTTAAAGTATTTATACGTTACTAAAAACTTTTTTCACTGGAACCCCCTTAGGTAAAGGCCTCCTCTAAAGATATTGGGCTATTTGTTGCTATTCATGTTATTGGGTTGTTGGTGGGTTCATTAGTAGCTTGTACGTTATTCTTTTTATTTTTTAATTTCTTTTGTAGTATCTTTGTATCTTTAGAGGGTTGTAGTCATATTCTTCCACGTTGACCAGCTGCCTTGGAAGATGTGTTTATTTTGCTGTTATGTGTTCTGTTTGTATCATTATTATTGATTTTATTAGTCCACTTCTAAACAAAGGTCTTAGAAACCTGCTGTACAACGTGACCAGACGTTTGCCTTCTATTTGCAGTGATGCTTTTCTATTTATTGAACTCAGTTAATCGGCTCTTACGATGCCCACGGATCGAGCATACATGAAGGGTAATAATTTTGGCAGACTTTGTATTTTACAAAATAACACCTGAACTACTGCACCGATTTCAATGAATGAGGTGTCAATAGGTTTATGATAAGGACCCGAGTGCATAGGATATATGAATTTTGTTTAAAAAAAGACGGTCGGTAGTTAAGCATTCAGTATAATTAAACTAAATTATATTACACTATTTTCTTTTTAAATAGAGACGTTATTATCACAGCAATAAACCCATAGAAGATATAAATTCTATTGCTATAACCTTGAAGGTTTTAAGAGTTGTACTTTTGACCAATTACCAAATAAAATATTAGCTTCTGAAAGTATTCGTTTTAACTGTACTATTGCCATACCAATAAATCAAGATTTCTTGAAAGTTTTATACAATTTTGTAGAAAATTTTCGGGAGAAAGTTTTTGATTAGATTCTGTGGCTGTCATAGCCCATAGTCCGATTGCACTCTTGTTTCCAATCACCGAGGGTAAGCAACAACGGCGCGTTCAGAACCTGGATGGATGACCGCTGGTTGCAGGAGACCATGAGCGTCTCCGTGATTTGGAGGTCACGTTAAGTAGTCGGTCCCGGTTATTGCTTTAGAATAACAGTCGTGAAGCTTAGTTGGAGGTCTTTGGGCGGCTTGAAAATATCCAAACGGCAACATTACGTAGCCACAGCGTTGTCTTGCCAGGTCCTAACCCGCAATGGGCCAGCGTGGGGATGTATGGCCTTAACCCTCTCCTGAGAGGAGACCCGAGCCCAGCAGTGGGATATTATTGGTTGTTGAGGATGTGCGGCTGTAGGGTGAAGTATTAGATTATTTATATGACTTTGTATATTTACGTATAATGGCCCAATCAAGTGGCTAGGTGCGGAAATGGCCCGGTAAAACAAACAAACGATGACTCTGTATTTCTACATAAGTTTTACCCGTGCTTTTAGTAATATTTAGCCAACAAATTTTACAGGGATAAAAGTAGCTGGTGCTCTAATTAACACATTACAAATTTTCGTGATTATATTAATATATGCTGAGTGGGAATCAAATGACCACGTTTCTCGTTGTCGCTGTCGGATTTAATACGATTAAGCCACAGAGGTCATCTATACGATTATAGATACAGTAGATATGTCAATGGATGTTGTTGACTAATATTTCTCTATCAACGAATAGACAACCACGAAAATCCCTTAGTTCACAGTCTTTCGTAGAACTTAAAACTTACAAAATGATTAAGTTTAAAACACATTTTACCGATTTTAATAACAGGACATATTTATTTATTTTGTAGAAAACTGTATTTTCATTTCTTAACTTTCTATTTCTAAAAATGTTTACCAAAAATTCTCTATCTATCTATTGAGCTTCGAAATCGCCTTCCTGTGTTGTTTAGGTTTAATGGCAGTTGCTACGTGTAATAAATAAGTTCAGCCGTGATATTGTTGTATCAAAACCGACCCCAACCAGATTGGGAAAAAAATTCGGAGCCGGACCGAACAAATAAACAAGTAAAAAAAACCCGACTGCATCAATATCTGTCATCTTCATTACATTCAGATTTTTTAAATAAAACATATGAGATATAATAAAAAATATATTTATGTATTCGTAATCACCGTTAAAAATACTCTATTTTGATACAAAACACAATGAATTTTGAAAACATAATTTTTTTGAGATTACTTTTTGGCGCCTTTAAAAATCCTTAATTATGTTTTTTTTTTAATTTTGTCCAGTCCCAGTGTCACTTCAAACTGTCTTAAGACAATACTATTGACACCACTCACATAAAAATACGACGAGCCGTTTAGACTCTAGGGCGTGCCAACGAAATATACATACATACATACATTCGAAAAACAGCACCCCTTCTCTCGCTGATGGGTAAAAAGATGTCCAAATCATTTCTCATATGATGAATTTTCAGGATGAAAATAGAACCGAACTGAGAATCTCTCCTTTTAATTGAATAAGAGTAAAAAAAACAGCTGTTTAAAGAAAACCGTTACCCTACCATACTACACTAAACATTACTTAACAGAAATAAGATAATATCACCGTGTGACACTACGCAGATTATCGTGTCAAAATTACCATCCCGGAATCGAACAAATGCAATCCGATTATCGATTTCTATTGATAGATTCAGTAGCAACCCAACGCGAATACATAACTCGATGCTAAATCGTGTATGCTCCCGGATACACTGCGCACTGTAGTACAGCCGGCCGTGTCCTCACGTGGACTGCTTAAGTGCAATCTCGGGAAGAATTCTAATAAAGCTAGGAATTAATGCAGTTTTCCTAGACACGTTGGATTGTTTTAGAGTTGTGTGTGTTTTATACATTATAATCTTTAAGGAAAGTGAACTTTACTCTTTGATAGTTGTCAATAAGTGAATAGTTGAGCTTAGAAATATGTATAATCATTTTCATAACAGGGGTTACGGGCTTGTGGTGGGATATTCTTCTTATTGACGTGTCGATGGTTACACTTATACGGCTTTGGCCTCCTGCTCATCGACGCGAATGGCGTTGTGCCCCGCTTACTATAGGTCGTCTTGATTGTGGTGGGATGGTATGCTGGAATCCAACCGATTCTACATACAGTGTATCTTGTTTATTGAGTGCATCATTGTTTGGTCTGTAAGCAGTTCAGTGAGGGAGCCATTACCACGTCCTCTGGGAGTCTGTTCTAGGCTGTAACAACTCGGTTAGGTTAGGTCTTAGGGTTTATCTTAGAATAATTTCGCAATAGTATCAGGGGATATCCTCGCAAGTGCCTGTTATCACCCAATATGTGAATACCCGGTAAGCTGGGTACGTCATAGTGCTCTTTGAGTATTTTATAAGACTCAATGAGACTGCCTCTCTGTCGGCGTTCTTCTAGTATGATTAATCTTAAGTACGTAGGCCGCATTGAAAGGAAAGGTGTAATTAGATTGTGTCATTTCACACCTCCCCATTCTCACAAGCTTTAATTAATCCGTACCTCCGTCTCCTATCCTCCAATCACTTCTAAAAACAATATGCTTCTTTTATGTCCCTTCCACAATTCTGACTTTTTGAACTCTTCGTTCTTTGTCCAAGCAGTCCTACTCTGGAATGCGTTCCCGCTTGAAATCGAAATTTTCACCAACCGTTTTGTGTTTAAACAGATGGTACATGAGCTCCTAATCAATGACATAGTCAAGTCATCGAAACGATAGCATACCATCCAATTAAAAGTAATATCATATCTTCTTATAGTGTTTATGAGTAGCGTTTATATATTGGATGTATTTCTGTATGTACTTATATATGTGCGCGCACCTCACAAGGTTTCTACACCATCCGTAGGTTGACTGGTAGAGAATGGCTAACTTGGGCATTAAGTCCGACATTGTACAAAAGTACATAAAGTTATAAATAAATAAGAACAAAAGGCAATGACAGTAAAGGGTTATTGCTGACAAATATAGATTGGGCAATGCAAGTAATTGCCCAAGCAGATTGGGAATTGAATTGGTTATAGATGAGCTTATTGGCTATCTGTTGTTGAATAAGTAGGCTCATTCTTTCAAAAAGTCCAAAGTCTTTTGTTGAATGACCCTAAATCATGACAAATATGAAGCTGTCTTCTTAATTTTTTTCTGATGGCATTATTTTAGACCTATCTTTGTGTCTATTATGTGTATTGGACACAACCTTGGTCCCGGCCGCCAACAGCCAAAAGTAGAGCACGTATATTTACCCTTAACAAAAGAATATGAAAACTTACATAAGCCTTATAATGTGCATGATTAAATAAAAACTAATAAATAAACTAAAACGAACAAAGATAAATAGTTATTGGTTAACGATAATTTTAGGGAAGGACATGCAATCAAAAGCCTACTAATACATACCTCCCATACCTATAGTGATGCACACCCACTAAGGCGGTGCAGTAACTGTAAAAGAAACAAATTCTTTGAGTTCAAAGTTTAAACGAAATAACTTGATAGAAGTTTTGCAAGAAGGTCGTTTGCAACACGGGGCGTGGTCTTACTGACAGCGGATTAAAAAGCTCCCTTTTTAACCCCCGACGCAAAAAGAGGGGTGTTATAAATTTGACGTCGATGTCTGTATGTGCGTTTGTCTGTAGCAGTGTAGCTCTCAAACGGATGGACCGATTTCGATGCCTTTTTTTGCATTTGAAAGCCAATTTTCTTGCGGTGATTCATAGCTATGTTTGGTTGATATCGATTCAACATTGTAAGAGTAGCAGCTCTTTTCCGAAATGATGTAAAGGATTTTTGGCGTAAGATGACTCGATTAAGTCCTTGATTAGGGAGTTTTTTAAATTATTAATTTTAGTCTGTAAATAGTAATCATAATTAATTAATAATTGTATTCAAGGTAGTTTTATATTAACATATTATTCGTGAAATGGGTGGAAAGGTATAGTCGCGTATATAAAGATAACATTATGTTCACTCATGAAATATATTTATCCTACTAAGTTAGAGCAAATTGTCTTGAAAAGGAGTACAAAGAATTCTCTTCACATAAACGTAGTTATTGTTAAAAACTTGCAGCCTGATTTAGCAGTAAGCTAGTTAACTATCTAGTTAGTTAACTATCATGGTAATTTTCACTAGAGAATTTTTTATAAATAGGATATTTATCATGTATATCTTACTAATCACGTAACTCGGAGAGCACGTTGAGCCGTCTATCCTGGTTGTCATTTGAGTATTTTTGACACTCGTTGAGAGTAGTTGTTGTCCTAAAGACCCACAATAGTCTTTCCCCAGAACTTCGATATGTTCTAGTACCTGGGTCGCGGAGGTCTGACTGTCGTTATTTAAACTCTAAGTTCAGCTATGTATTAGTAGACTTAATGCCAACCCTTACTTAGTTCGAGAAAGAAGTATTAACGACCATGGCGCTTGTAATACAGAAATTAATTTTCGAAAATAAACATTACAAATGTCTAATTCTTATCATTGTCAGCAAAAATAAAACGACTATCATATCAATCAAAGAAATAATCATTAATATAAAATTAGATAGGCATTCTAAAGGTTTAAATTATTGCCCGCTAGTAACGAGGCCACAGCCTTAGTTCTTGAAACTATTTTCTATTTGTGTTCACTATTCAACTGTTTCTACAACTCAAGTTGGTCGGATATAAATATGTCTAGTATCTATATCTGCAGTATTACAAAGAGTACTAACTAATATTACAAAGGGGAACGTGAATTTCCGGCTCACTCAACTGATCATCATGATCAATATATACTTATATATATTTACGGCGGTATTCCCAAAGAAGTAGACAGAGGCGTTCTTAGTACATATTCAGTTATTGTAATGATGTTCCGTTATTGTTTATTGTGATGGGACGGTTATCCGATACGACCGGGGAGAGATTGGGCGCAGAACCGACGACAGCTTTACGTGCTCTCCGGGGCACTGGGATTATGATTCCAACTTCCAAACTACGAGCAAATTAAGTATTTTTATAATCAGAAAAACATAATAACACTTTTGGCCTGACCCGGGATTTTATGACACATTTCAATATTTCGTTATTATATATATTTTAATACATCAAGCTTATGTCTGCGTGTGTATATGTGGTACTTTTTTCAAGGTCACTGCTGTACCAGGAATACCTCTTATTATAGTATTGCAATTACACAAAGTTTGTCTCGGGTAAAGGAATCCGATAATCTTAAAACGCCACCGAACGAAATGAGATTGATTAATTGTGAATCGATTGCAAATAAGTATTCTTCTTATAAAATACTTTCCGACAGAGTATTAATTGACGTTAAATTTGATAGACACGAATAATTTGACGCGCAAATGGAGGTACTAATACAAACTAAATTTGTTCCTTTAAGCGGGGCGTGAAAAAGCATCTCACCAGGCCGCCATAGTGTGGGTCACCATGCTGAACTGTTTTTTTTCGCATTGAGGATGGTGACCACCACTCTTGGATTCTGCTCATGCTTTCCATCAGGCAGGGCAGAGTCATTATGGCAGGTAATACATAAAAAGAAGTTCTGTACTGGCTCGAATTAAAAATTCTTTCAGTATTAGATAGCTCATTCAATAAAAAAGGCTATATAGCATTGTGCAATGACCAAGAGGAGCAAAGCATCAATGAAAAATCATTCTGTTTGAGGTCAGACCTTTAATGGTATCACTGAGTGTTTTTTGTCTGTTTTTGTTAGTACGTTAGCTTTTGAAGCATTTTATCAAAACGAAATTCAGGTGGTAACAGCTTGCACACAGTTAACTATTCATGTAATACTATTACTATTGAACCTAAAAACCTGACTTTTAAAAAAAGTGGACATTTGAATGTTGACACATCTTCTCATAAGACCCTACGCATTTTGGAATCTGGAAGCTATGGATCGACACAGGCAGGCAGTGAATTTTGATGTTTTCACCTAATTCACTTTGACTATAGAGTACATCGGGCATCTGTTTGCGTCGATCTATGATTTTTATCTGTAGCTTCAATTTAACGTTCATAAATGTCACAAAGTGTCTTATTTGATTTTGAATTTGAAAATTTGAATTTGAATCCCGAAATGGAGAAAATGTATTCCTTCTTAGAAACTTGCGTTGCGATAGACGTTGCATCGGTCAGCTAGTTGAACTTATAGTGCTTGACACATTAGACTTGTAAACCAGTGCACCATTCAAATAGTCTATCTGTACTATTTACTTACCCAATCGTTACTTAAAATAAAAGTGTAAAAAGAACATTGCACATACAGTTAACTATTGATAGCACACGTGGTTGGTTTACGAGATAAATCGTAAATTTCGCCATAGCACCAAAACATATTAATCTTGAAATGTGTTACTAAACCCATTAAACAAAGAAACGTATATATATTTTAACAGGCAACAAATTTATCAGGTTTGTGAAGAAAACTTGCATTTATTTTCCGCCTTTAATAGTCTAAAGCTGGACTTAGGCATTCGCTGAAAAAAGAGGTTTTGGCCTGCTATAATGTTCTCTTAATCGATTATGGCCACAGCGGCTAGTCTCAACGGACACCAGCCAGTTACACAGGACATATTATAGGGTACAAGTATGTACGTAAACACAGGAGTACTCTCTGTTTCCTCTCTCTCCTAATCCCATGTGCCCGATAACCGACAAGATCGGGGAGAGATCAGGTGCAGGACCGACAGTTTTACGTGCTCTCCGATATAGATCAGACTTCCAAACTCCGAGTTGAAATTAAGTAGATTTTTTACATAATAACACTACTGGCCCGACCTGAGACTTAATCCGAGACCTCTTGATCGGCAGTCGCATACTTCAACTGGAAGACCAACGGGGCACAGGCCTGCTATACCACGCTTTCCAGATGGGTTGGTTTGTGTCAAGTTTTCTCTCGTTCTCTTTGAAATGCTGTTGTCCTCTGTACTTTGCTACTGTACTAGGTCCTTACAACACCCTAGGAATCTATAGGGATGGTATTTTTTTAAATCTTTATTTTATTTTCAAGGAACTTTTGAACACAGTTCATGCCAGTTCCATCTTAACCTAAACAAATATTTAAAAACAACAAACAAGGAAACAATTTCTTTGACCGAGGTTTTATCTGCTACTGGTTAATTAACTATTTTAACTTTTTAAATACTCTTAAAAACATCAACAGTGTGTACAGTATTTTTGCCTCACGTGACGTAGGTCTTGATAAGACGTTTGTAAATGCACCTAGATCTAAGTTATTTATATTTAATTCATAAGTATAATGAAACTTGGTGTCTGGGTATATTATTTAGCTACTATTTAGTCAATATTTCATCCTGTATTAGTACATAAGTGGTAATTGTTTGAATTAATGAAAGTTAAATTCATAGTGCATCAATAGCCATTCTTAAGTTTTATGTTATTGTTATTGTAGAAGTCATTACTTCTACAATAACAATATATATGATAGTTTTTGTAATAAGAGCAACTTAAAACTACCGACGTTTATATGCTTGAAATTTAAGTATAGTTTTAACGTGGGAGATCCACACTCGCATACATGAGCCGGCTTGACCGGAGTGATACCACGGCCTCACAGAAGATCTGTGTGAAGCAGCGTATGCGCTGTGTTTCACCGAGTGAGTGAGTATACCGGAGGGAGGCCAATACTCCAACTCCTCTTCCATCCCCTTCCCCATCCCCTAAAGGAAGACAACGCACTTCAGTAAAAAAAATAATTGTGACAGGAGTATACTGAAAATTCTATGGAAACGAAATTTTTATTTGGAACTTTCAGTAGCTGTCTTATATTCGCCAGTAACAGCAACGAAGTCAGTAGTAACTACAATAACTATAGTTTCATCCATTTTCAATTCAACGATTTGGCAACAAAATGTCGTAGAGCCCAAGTGCAGGCATCGAAATTGCCTTAGCTTTCTGAATTAAACTTTCCAACAAATAACTTTTTCAGACGGATAGACAGTCCGACATATTATTTACATTTATCGATAGTTCAAAACGTCATTAGGCGGCTCTCTAATACAATCGTCTGATGTTTTACATACAAATATATGCACACAGGTGTACTTACCCATACGTTTCTATGCATCTTTTCAACATATTTCGAATGCATACCGTTTAAGTACCTAAATACATATAATCGTATTTGCAAACATGGTGCATTCCACTTCAATAGGATTTATTGTAATCTTACGTGCTGCGTACGATAATCATGGCTGCACGCATCACTTGTTGAGCGCCAACTCAGCGCGTGGCAATATGGCCGACCACGCGCTTTTTTTTTCACGTCGTCTTTCCGCATGTGCCGTGATTTTGGCCAGTTCTCCTGTGTGACGTAGACGACCCAGTTAGGTACGCCAACCGGTGCCACGGCCAAGACCATCCGGGCATCCCCAATGAACCAGCGCCAATGTCTATAAAATAAATTTGCCGCAAGAAATAAAGAGGAAAAAAAATTATAATGGAGTAAACGTCAGTTCCTGATTTGCAGCCAAAACCTGGGTGAACGTACTCCAGTGTTTTGGCATGGCTCATTGGATGTTGTTAATAGTTTGTTTGTTTGATAACGTGATTTATTATTTGGTTTGATACTTTTCTATTATGTTGACAAAAGTACCTGTTGCAAAGATGTTGACCTTTAATTTTATTAATTCTTGTCACTACTCCTTCAACACGATTTGCTTTCGTTTAACAAAATCAAATTAACGGATAGTTGAAGATAAATAGAAAGTTATTGCAATTATTTAGAAGTCTTGCCACATAATAAACTTGGTCTAGATTACTGGGAGTCAGTTTTCAGTTATCAAACAAGCGGTCGATTTTATCGTCAATGTGAGCTTCGTCTAAAAGTATAATAACGTGAATATCGCGATTCTCGTGTGTGATATCATCACAGTTGCAGACTGGGTTCGTACTGAGAATCTACTATGAGCGGGCCTTTGCCAACAATCTTACTATTCAGCATTTGTTATTCTTATATTTGCCAAATACTTGCACCTTATCGCCGGCGTATTGTGATAGTTTTACGAGCGCCATTTCTATATTTTTTAGTTCACGCGCATTTTGGTTGAGTATCCAATATGGGGNAAATTGCTTGAATAGTCCTTTTCGGGAGGATTTGTTTGAATGCATATAAGTAATTTATAACATATCAGCTAACTTATGTTTCGCTCTAATCCTTTAATGGTGAATGAGCTTGGTTTCCATACATTTATACCACATACCACAACCAAGGTAGCGAACTTTTCATTGCGTTTCAATAATCGAGTGAAGTAATTGAAGGCCTCGCTACATCTACTCTCTTACTCCATAATGTAGGGAGCCACCTATATTGTCCAAACATAGTAGATATATCTCGCGTAAATGTTAAAACTGATATTTACGTGTTGTTTATTTCATATTTTGAAAACCACACAATACTTGTATTTGAATATACTTATCAATCAACACACATCCTCAATTCTTTCATTTTTCATTCACCACTCGTTCGAAAATCTTGAACGCGAACAATTTAATTGAGGCTATTGACACGAAACTCTTTTGGCATGACCGGGCCGATAATTTTGTAATAAGGGGATTCCGACCACGTGCTTCCATGGATCCTGCCAAGGGGGACCTGGCAATGGCATCACACTGGCTACTAGTAACAACTGGCACACTAGCAGGTTTGTCTACGACTGAAGCCAACTGGGTGTTATGACTACGAGTTTTTGTTTATACCCAATGTCACGTGTCTAAAGTATTCGATCATTGTCTTTTTTGAGGAATTTCGATGTTTTTTATAGATATTTTGTTGTACTCCAATGATGTTTTTATTTGTTACAGGTGTGTTTTGTTAGTTAAGTTCAGAGGATATGCGAGCCTATTATTTTGTGAGAGGTTGTAATGATATAATATCGTTCTGGCCATTCGGTGGCTATATTCTCTGTTTGTTCTCTGTCTTTCTTTTATCTGGTTTTTATACGATTTATATTTCACATTTTTATCTCAACTAACCTTTACATACCCTAGACGTTTGTTTTTATGAGAACTGAGATTACTTCGACTTTTAACGAGGTTGTCATACGCCGGTTAGCGTTTTTATCTTCATTTATGCTAGAATCTGCTTCTTTGTTTTTTAATTTTAATCCATATTAATATGTAAATTTGAAAGTAACTTCTGTCTGTTCCTCTGTAACTTTTTTACAGTAAAACTGCTGCATCGATTTCAATTTTGGCATGGAGGTACATTGATGGTCGAGGAAGAACATAGGCCGCTCTTAACCCCGATAACCGAAATAGCTGTGGGTAAATGCTAGTTTGTTACGATACTGAAATATGCTGCTTGAGGAAAGTAAAAAGATATTTTACAAAATTATAAATATATTATAAATTTATTCTCTTGAATATAATACAAGAGAATGGAGAGAGATTTCGCTTGTATATATTAGAAATATATAAAGATTTCAGACATGTAACACAATGTCATCTAGTCCCAAGCTAGATATTTGGTTTGTCTCCTTGATTTAGCATTGAGAGAAGTCGTTCTATTACATTTATTAGTTTTCTATTAATTTAGAAAGTCTATCTGTCAACTTTGTCATGGGGGCTTTTATAAATTTTTCTTTGAATCCTTTTGTAACTGTCTGTTTAATGCAGTTAGAATCTCTAACCGCTATGCCCGTCAAAACTGATTATTTATGACGGCGCGGTCAATATCTGGATGGGTGACCACTGGTGGCATGCTACCATGAGCGTCTCCGTGATTCGGAGGTCACGTTAAGCAGTCGGCCCCGGTTGTTATCAGACGATAACAGTCGTGAAGCTTAGTTGCAGGCCTTCGGGCGGCTTAAAAACATCCAACGGTAAGATTACGTAGCCACAACGTATTCTTGCCAGTCCCCAACCACACTTGGCCACCGTGAGGACGTATGGCCTTAACCCTCTCCTGAGAGGAGACCCGAGCCCAGCAGTGGTATATTATGGGTTGTTGATGATGATTCTGATACATTATTATTATTACGCTCCTTATTGTTTAGCCGTTAGAGAATCCAATGAATGAGATATCAGCATAATAATTATTATCACTAACAACGTTAATAATCTTATATTCGGTCAGGCAACGATAATATAGGCAATGAGCTACCGACTGGTTTCTATTTATATCTGATTCTAAGTCTCAATCTAATTTTATAGCGGCGGCCGTCAACTGAACCGGTGGGAGCTTGACACCGGGCGAATGGGCCAGTGAATCGAACGGACAGACTGAAGGACAGAGGAGAATGTCATAGATGTCATCTACAGTCTATGATTACAAAACTGACGGACACTGACAACTGATTACAGAAATTAATTAAAAGTAAACTCACGAACTGAAGAGGCCGATATAAATACATACTTCCATACTGATATTATTAATTCGGATATAACTCTGATTGTTACGCTTTTACGGCTAAACCGTTGAACCGATTTCAATGAAATTGGATTGATTTATTTTGATTCTTGAGAAAGGACATAAGCTTCTTTTTACCGCGATAATCTACATACACACAGACAAAACCATGGGTTAAAAATTAGTATCAAATATATTCTCTGTTGCGAATAGATTTGTTAGATATATATGTATATGTACATCATTCATTAATTCGTCATTAAGGTCTTGACATTTCTTCAATTCATTTTTTAAATAAATAAATATATTTAGTATATCTAACAAAAAACGCCATCTAGTCCCAAGCTAAGCAGAACTGCTTTTATGGGTACTAACACAAAATAAAATACTTATATGCTTTTTTTGTAAACAAAATACATACATATTTATTATACATAGAATACACCCAAACTCCAAAAGAAATACTTGCAGATCATACGAACATTTGGTCCGACCCGGAAATCGAACCCGAGACCTCAAGTCATCACTACGCCACCGAGGCTAATAATAATCTTCATAAGTGACAAACAAAGAACTTAAATTGCTTCAAATGAAAGGAAATGAGTGAGGAAACTAGAGTTGAGGAATGTCTCAAATCGCGAGTCGAGGTACAAGGTATAAAAAATAAGACTGCCTCAGTTCGGTGAAGTCAGGGTTGTGTGTATATCTGTGATGTTATTGAAGAGGCCACTAAGACAAGGGCATATATTATTAGCTACTATGAACTAGGAGATTATTATACTAATTAATTAACCAAGGTTGTAAATTAGCCCACAGATCAGTTGCCAATTATGAGTGTAGAGGATTGACTGCCTCAGTGGTGTAGTTGTATCGTTTTCGGCTTCTTTGTTTGAGATTTAGGGTTTATTTAGTTCCAGGTTGAATCAAATGTTCAAGATCTTTAAATATTTGTTTCTGAGTTTGGGTGTTTTTTGCATAATCCTATTAATATTATAAACGCGAAAGTTTGTATGGATGGATGTTTGTTATTCTTTCACGTAAAAACTACTCAACGGATTTGGATGAAACTTTACAATAATATAGCTTATACATCAGAATAACACATAGACTACTATTTGCCGCGATAACCGACATATACGCGGGCGGAGCGGATAAACTAGATTGTATATATTTACAAAAAAATTCTTTGTATTTCTATCGGTTGTCTAGTAACCATAGTACAAGCTCTGCTTAGTTCTGAACTCAATGGCGATTTGTATCAGATATCCGAACATATTATTATAAAGCTGTAGTGTGCAGCTATCATAAATAGCTGAAGATATAGATAGACTCACTTTAAGACTTTAAAGTCAATGGTCCTGGGTTTAAATTCCATCGAAGACAAATAATTATGTGATGAATACGATCAGCTCAATATTAATACTATTAATACTACCAGCACACGTGTTTGCCTCCCTCTATAATCCCATTTTCTAAAAAGCATCTTACTCAATCGCCATAGTGTGTGTCATCATACTTCATTGCCCGTATTCACAGTGAGGATGGTGGCTATAACTCCTGAATTCTACTCATGTTTTCCATCAGACTGGGTAAAGTCATGTTGGCAGCTAATCTATAAAAGGATAGTACTATTATTCGGTATATAATTTATTATAAAGAGCCATCAACTTATGTTCATTCATTGTTAATAGAAAATATAACCCAAAGAAATGTGAAGCCGATGTAAACAGACCGAAAAAACTGTCTTTCAACCCATTATATGCTTTTTGTTCGATCCGCACTGCGCTTGTTTCTGACAGACTAATGTTTCCACAAAAATATGAATGAATCCAGAGCATTTTGTGGGTCAAATTTTATCATAAACCATTTTTTATGATCTATGTCTATAACATTTATAGAGCCTTATGATGATAGAATTGGAAATTGTAGAATTATATTGATTGGAAGTATTAAGTTATATTGCAAACAGTCAATTCGATAAAGATAATGTTCTTTATCAACAGAACAATAATCGTAATAGATAATAATAACAATGAATTAACATATTTCACACACCAAAATCTGATCCTAGCCCATGTTAGAGCTATGGCATCTAGACTGCTGATATACTTTGATAAACATACTTATATATCTCTAAGCATATATTTATCCGATCTTGGAAATTCTATAACTAACAGAGAGCGACACCATTCAAGAGTGACATAGGCCGTATTTTAATATGATTGAACAAAAAATTTAGTATAAAAAATGGTATTTGTAAATCAAGTCGAAGAAAAACGGGCGGTTAACGCCTTAGGCTTAGTGTCTTGTAAAATATGTACATGTATGAAAGATTATTGTTAACGGTCAACACCGGTGGTAGTTCTCCACTTCTGTATAAAATTATGTCTGGTAGTTTTTTTTATATTATTTATTAATTTTCTCTTTAATGCTACTATTTTGAACTGAATTTTTTGTTCAATCGCTTTCTGTTAGTGAAAGAAATTTGAGGATCAGATCAGTACTTATGGAGATTGCCTCCTACAACCGTACAAATAATATTAGTAAAGATTACATTTGTGTCGAAAAAAAAATAGTAAGGCTATCACAAGGGCCACGCGTCTTAATGGTGGCCCTTAGGTTTAGAATAGAATAGAATACACTTTATTGTACAACAGATATAACAGTTTACATAAATATATAGTTAACATAATACATCAATTGAATCACCGTGTACAAATGGCGGCCTTATCGTTAAAAGGAATTTCTTCCAGGCAATCTTGGAATAGGAAAAAAATATTGTAAAAAAAACAAATACGAATCCATGGGCAGTTAGGTACGAAAAGAGAAAAAAGAGAAAAAAAATGTAAAGGTTAAAAGTGAATTCTATAAAGTGAATGATAAGATAAAGATAACATATCATAATACATGCTAATACTAATAAATAAAACAGTGACATACACACAAATTAAAAATTAACATTTCCATTGAAAAATAAAATAAAAATAAATAAACAACATAACTGGTAATAGTTAAATATGTTTAGGTGCATAACAGACTATTATGACAGGTAATTCTTGGACCATTTTTTTAAGCCAGACATAGTACAAAAAGTCATCTAAAATACAACTTAATTATTAGTCTCAGGTAAAAATTAAACCTATGACCTTGAGCTTATAACCACAAAACCAATAACCACAAAATAGCCCAGTTAAAATTTTAAGTTTTTTTTTTTTGGGATAGAAGCCAAACATACAGACGTATCGCCTGATGGTAAACGATTACCGCCGCCCATGGACACCTCAGAATTACAAACTATACTCGCAAAGGAAACTGCCTTTGATTCGTTTACTCTTTTACCTTATAAAGTAAAAAATAAATAATACTTTATAAACGAGTTCGTCACATGTATGTAGCTAGTACACGCTAGTAAGGAAAATGACTAAGTATGCCTTGTTAGTTGTAAAACAATATTCATTTAACACATAAAATGTGTCTACTTGGCTTTATTATAAAGGACAAAATTCTTATAACCAAAAAGGTACTAAGCCTTTGTTTCTTATTTAAAAACAATTAGTAATAATCTATGGAATCATTAACTTATATTTTTCATGTATAGAATAAGTTTAAATAAAGAATTGATCCTGATTTATGTCAACCTCACATCTTTACTAACACAACATCAAACTTTGGCAGCCCACAACTGCACACACTGTTTAATCCTGTCAGATGTCAGCTTCATTTCTTTTTATCTCTTTCATTTATATGTAGAATAGGCCTTTAAGCTAAATAAACTTCCTTTAAGATATACCAATCTCTGTTCACTGGAATAAATTGTGGACGTGTATGCCATCGAAATAATTCAACAGTAAAATCTACCTTCTCCGTTTATTCTGCCATTTAATAAGGGTATCATAAAAATACCACAACATCATCACCTCAAACTAAAAAATCAATCGATATAAAATTCCGATCCGATGCCCGAAACGGGTCGCCGATAAATCATGGCATATTTGCATACATTAAGATATGATTCAGCTACATTACAATACAGTGGATATACCTGCGCGTGCGCAAGGCATACGTTATTCAACCTGCAAAAGCACGTAGTGTTTTTTTTTCTTTCTTTTGTGTGTGACACAATTAGGTGTACTGGTATTGAATAATAAGGTATGAGATTAGAATGTGGTCCTCGTAAGCTGCGTGTTATGACAGCCATATAAATGTCTGATAGAAAGTGTTTTTATTTTTTTTATTTGTTTTTATACCTACGTGATTTGATCCGATAAGTAAGCGAATTATTGACTACCAACTATTGCCTTGGTATTGTATAGGTGTAACTGAGAATTCATAGCTATTTTATATTAGGAATATCTTAGGATTTAGCTCATAATCTGAGCCAAATAATTATGCTAAGCTTATTGTTTTAATGATTGAAACTTGGTTAAAAACCACCGAAAGCGTTTTTATGATAATAAATCCACATCTCAACAGTATTCGGTTTTCGACGTGTTTTGTATGAGGACCAATATATATTACCATATGGTAACACTAGAAATATGTAGCAAAATAAATAAATAAATATTTCGGACATCTAACACACAACGCCACCCAGTCCCAAACTAAGCAACTTCTATTATTGGTCTAGTACCCATAATAGGCACTCTAAATTATTATATTTCAATTAAGCCTTTCCAGGTATTTTCAAACATTGTATTAATGTCTTTAGTTGCAATTAAAGACAGCAATGTATATATAATCAAAAATAAACACAATATTTTCAATAAAGTCGACCAAGCAATATCAAAGCTGACTCTAATTTCCTGTATGTTTTCTTCATTCTCATTTATTCAACTATCTACAACAATAAACTAATTGATTTCTTCTGCATTTTCGATGCAAAGAGTAATTTTGTATGAATTATAAACTTGTTTTCACACAGATTCTTTTCCTAACCATGCTTGCTTCTATGTTTAATCTAATGTAGATGCTAAAAATGATACTAATATTTTTCCTGTTTGTGATGAACTAGATGAATATGATTTTTTGTACTTTATATACAGGTAAGAACTGAAGTCCTTGGATTTAAGTATACGTTTTCAATGAAGAAACGAAGTAACTATTACTGTAAGACGAAAACGGCTAGTCTGGTTTATATAACCTCAAAAAATTTTTACATTCTCAGCTGCTTTAAATATTTTAGCTCTCATTCATGAAAATATTTAAATTTACAGATATTATTTTAGAATCAATAGTTCCATTTTGTCATTAAAATTTTGGACACTCAAAGAAGTCCCTCGTTGGGCGCCACTAAAGAACATCACATTCAAAGTTAATACCTGTTTTTAACCTTTACCTTGTTCACAGGACGAGTTCCATCCGTTCATAGAGGCCCTGATGCCATTTGTAAAGTCCTTTTCGTATACTTGGTTCAATTTACAAGCGGCCAAACGGAAATATTACAAAAAACACGAAAAACGGATGAGTCTCGAGGAGGAACGCCATACAAAATATGAATTACAGGTATTTATAGAAATTATTTATCTTACCTAGAATACAATTTCATGGTTGGTGTTACACATAAGCTATTATTTTGCCACTTCCTACTGCGCTGAGCGTTGTGGATTCGATCTACATATGAGACTTTACTGATCTACGATTTGTTATTCTGAGTCTGGGTGTTTTTTGTGTCTGTTTCATACATGTTTGTAAAATCTCTCACGAAAGTTATCCTATACAAGTAGAGACAACAAATTTAGAACGTTATTTTAAAAAAAGATCCTGCAGTTATAAATACTTATTTTTAATTTTATCCTGATAGATAATTGACGTTTGTCGTTTTTTCTTTTGATAGTTATCATTATCACTTTATTTAATATTCACATTAAGAGGTGTAATGGTAGATCATACCTTTTATATCATACAAAATTATACTCATCATCATCAACAACCCATAATGTCCCACTGCTGGGCTCGGGTCTCCTCTCAGGAGAGGGTTAAGGCCACGTCGTCGTACGTCCCCACGCTACGAAAAAAATTATACTAATGTTACTTAAAATAGATTTTTAGAAGCAATTTTCTCTATTGTAGAGTTAAGTTGATAAAAGTTAAATTAAAACAAATCTGTCAAAAACTTAATTCTGTAAGGTTTAATAAAGAAACTGTTAAGGAAGAGTAGGAAAATCATATGTTACAATTAACTTTGCCTACTACTATGTGTACCTACTTTTAAGGTTTGCTTCTGTATGATGTCATGATTGTAGCTTTTCCTTGTTGTTTACATATAAAATAACGTGCACTTTAAATATAACGATGCTGGTAGCATATAAAATTGTCATTTTTACTTTAAAGTCTATTACTGAGGCCTGTAATAATATATTAAATAAATTTTGATACATTCTTTATTAGAACAAGATTCTTGGATCATATTCACAATCTTTCTATTCTTGTTGTTCTAAAATATTTCTTCTTTACACTCAATTTTGATTTGACTGCCTCGTTGGTATAGTGGTTAGCGTAATCAACTGCAAATCAAGAGGTCTCGGGTTCAATTCCCGAGTCGGACTGCAGTTGGGTTTTTCTTACAAGAAATTCTTCATAGAAGCCCCGAGTATGGAATATGGCGGTGTCTCCCGCCCGTGCCTCGGAGAGCACGTTAAGCCGTCGGTCCCGGTTGTCATGAACATCTATGGCAATCGTTATTGGGAAGTCAGTGCCTTCAGTTCAACCATCGAATTCAGTTCACCCTAAGGGCTGCGGAGGTCCGATGCCAGTCGCTCCGTGTAAAAACTGATATTCAGGTAAAACCGGTTGAGCTAGTAGCCGACTCCAAATCTTGGGAATAATAATGGTTAGGAAGGCGGTGACTCAGTTTTGATAGCTCATAACAAAAATTTTATAGGTCATAACTGATTCAGTCACGATTGAGGGTATGATATTAAGGGTTTGAAAAACCCTTAATATCATACCTTAATTTCATATGTGTTATAATTAAAATAATTATGGTAAGAAGTGTATGTGTATGTATGCGTTTATATGTATGTGTGTATGTTTGTATGTATAAATGAATATATGAAGATATATGTACAAGTGCCCGATTATATTCATAAAAAATTAAATTTTTCTTTAAAATTAATTGCACCGTCAACTGCTACAGTCTCTCCGATACTTATTGATCCATCCTTAGGTTGCTTGGAAGAGATTGCTTTTGGCAATAAGGCCGCCCTGTGTACATTATATTATATGTTGATCATTTTATGTATTCACTTAATATTGTAAAAACGGTGTACAAATAAAGAGTTTTCTATCTATCTATCTATCTATAGTTCTGGAGTATGTGATATTGTTCTGCAGTATTTGTTCCCTAAGTTGCCCTACAAGACACCTATGGGATGCACAGGGGCGGTGACACTTTTTATTCTTAACACCTTTTCCACACGTAGAAATAATTTCTGTGAATCGGTGAAATCATTTGTACTTGTCTTAGGTTTATATTCCATTGCGATCTCGTTCATATTAATCTACTCCGATGCCGCAGTATATTATTGAAACCTATCACATCTTTGTCTTTATTTGTAAATAAACTTATATCGAGTGTAAAGTCAGCAGTGGATTGTGAATTAATCGATGTTGTCGTAAGGTGTTTTAATTGTTTTTGCAGTTTTATTGCCCAAGATTTAATATTGAATTTTCTTGTTCAATCTATATACATAAAAATAAATCTCGGAAATGCGCTTAACATAATTACTTCCGATCGACTACATCAAATTTGATAGTTCATTTTTTCAATTTATTGTGTATTGGTTAGGTATTGTATTATTGTAAGGTATGTACATAGGTATATATGTGTATGTATTTTTATCACATATCTAAAGATAAACCTAGGGACTCTTCAGAACGTTCTCTGTTCCATAAAATGCAAGAGTAATATATTTTAATATTGACCAGTAATTTTCTTGATCTGGTGGTAAATTCTCAGTAATCTATAATATACTAATACTATAAATTCTAAAGTAACTGTCTATTTGTCTGTTATAATTTCATGGCTAAACCACTACACCGATTTCAATGAAATTCGGCACGTAGATACTTTAATTTTTGAGAAAGGACATAGTTTTTTTATTTATTTACTTGCTTGCTACTCTTTACCGCGATAACTGATGGACACGCAGGCAGGCAAAGCTAGTAATATTATGAATTCAAAAGTAGTTTTGCCTGTCTGTTAAGCTTGCTTGGCTAAACCGCTGAACTGATTTAGATATATTTTGGTATGGAGATAGATTGGACTTTGAAGAAAGACAAAGGACATACTGTTTGTCGTTGGTAAATAATGAATAATAATAATTGTTACAAATAAAATTAATTATTTCAGCCTGGTTCAAATATTTAGCACTTAAAAATATATCAATCTGAAAATTATATTTCTCTAGATCTTGTAGTATACTAAAGAATTTATAAGCCTACAATTTATCACGAAGTATAAATAACCGCAACTAACACGAACTTAAAAATGTTTCAGAACGAGAAAGCAGAAGTGAAACAAAAATGGGCGTCGCGGTTGCTGGGGAAGTTACGGAAGGATATTACACAAGACTGTCGGGAAGACTTCGTGCTGAGCATCACAGGGAAGAGACCAGCTGTTTGTGTACTTTCGAATCCAGATCAGAAGGGCAAAATGAGGCGGATAGATTGCCTCAGGCAGGCGGATAAAGTAAGTATCATTTTTTTCTGTCTTATCCCCAGAGCAATCTATGACAGTACTTGTTACTCATCCTAGTTCTTTGTGTAACTTTGAAACTGTTCAATACATTTTAGTTTAGCTTGTATTTTGCGTTCCTCACCACCCTTTTTACAAGTTTTGAGCTTGAGCGATAGCTTATTGTCTCAATTTCGCAAATAATATTTACTAGGAGTTTGAAACGGTAACTACCAAAAATAAAGAAGATCGACAAAAAATTTCCAATCCCGATATGATCGTCGAAATGATGCTCTACGGCAGTGGTCACCAATCACTTACATCGGGGTCCTTTTATTTTAAAAAACATGACCGCTGCAGCCCTGTAAGAAAAAAAGTTACCCTAAACTTATTATCTAAATGCGTGTAGCTACAATATATAAAATAATAAACAAACGTTCCGAATAGAAGGAAGTGCCAAGAGTTTTTATGCCAGTAGCCTAAGATTGAAGGGAGCATACCCGCGCCATGCCGCTGGCATTATGTGTTGGAGGCATAAGGGGTTGGATTTTAAAAATTCCATAGTACTACCTACCCATCTCACCTGAGAAACATTTATATAAAATTTAATGTTTGTTGACCAATCGGTTTCAGCTGTTAGGTCGTTCAGTCAGTGAATCAGCCTGTCAGTTTCTTCTGTTATACATTTATTAAATTGGTATGTGATTTATGTGTGTGTGATGATATAAGATGATAAAAGCATTTGCTGTTAATTGAAGTAGGTAATGCGTCATACATCTAATGGCCGAGAATATCAACATGTATATGATAGGTTAACATGATATATTACATTATGTTTGAGAAGCATGTGTAATATGAAATTTTGTACTTAAGACTTTTGCAGAAAACTGAAACGTAATGCATAGTCATGTTTCGTATTTGGAAAATTCAATGCGAAATAATATACTTGATGTAGGTCGACGACAAAATATATAGAAGGTTCTGATTCATGTACAACTATGCAACCCTGAACTACTCTTGTTATTATTCACACATGCAATATCTATCCCTTACCGTCATCCATCCGTTCATAATACATCCTTCTATAACCTTCTCTAGTATGTCCATCCATCTTTTCTTTCAAATATCTCTGCAATTATCCCCTTTTCTAATCCCAAAGTAATTGTTTGCCTATTATATGTTTTGGATTTAATTATATTTTACCTGCAATTAAGATGCCGTATGTCAGATGCCATAACCTGAGCACCATTTAAATTTTTTTTATTTATCAGATTATGGTAGTATATTTTTTATTAATCTTATTCACCTCATTCGAAATTTAAATTTACCTAAGCCTTTTTATTTTTTCTTTAATTAATTTGCCGACAAACTGTCCTTCAATTTGGCAGATTTAAGACTGTGGCATGTGTTATTTAATTTAAAATAAATTAAAAAAGAAAAGAAAAAGACCTGCAAGTTAGTGTTTCATGATGTTCCATTTGCATGATTGTAAAGATTGTTATGTCTCTTTACAGGTATGGCGTCTGGACCTGGTAATGGTAATTTTATTCAAAGCTATCCCCTTGGAGAGTACTGATGGGGAGCGGCTGGAGAAGCATCCAGAATGTACGCAGCCAGGGCTTTGCGTGAACCCGTACCACATCAACGTGTCTGTTCGGGAGCTGGACCTGTACCTCGCGAACTTTATTAACAGCTATGGTAATGGGAGCGACGGTCTACCAGGTCTCTCGCTCACTTCTCTGTGTAGCTTGCTTCATTTTCTTTTTTTTTTCGTGAGTCTTGATACAATTGAAATCGAATAATGGACCAGTAAAATTTCCTTGAGTGTATATAAATATCTGGTTCACTAATGAACACATAAGTTGCCATAGTTACGATTAAAGCCTTCATTTAGAAGACTTTTAAGTGTATCAAGACTTAAACGTTTCTTTACTCGCAAATGTAGAATTAACTATTTGTGCATGCCATACATTATTTTTATTCGTATTACCATATTCCTTTTAATTAGCTTATGTCATTTATAATTTAAATCGATTTGTTAACTAAGGTGTTATTTTGTTTCTTATCATTGTGACTTATGAAAACGCATGGAGATTATCTATCGATTATTTGTCTTTATTTGTATGAGTTTATTGTTAAAATTTGGTGTTATTGGTACACGGGTCGTTATGTTATTTGTTTCTCTTTTCAAATTGTGTGATGTGATTTCAGATATACTTAGCGGTTCTCTATCACCTCACACTCCTAGAGACAAAGAGAATGAACACGAGGCTAAGAGCAAAGGTAACTCAAGATTGTGAATCGTGTGTTGTGTATTCTTTCTGCAAGACTGTGGCCAGCAATATGATAAAGTGTTTGTAAATCTATGTAGAATTAACATTTAAAAATCTAACAGATTATCATAATTTTATATGAAGAAAAGATAATCAAAAATGTTAAGTGCTATGATTTTTAATTTATATTGTCAAATCCCGAGTTCTTATAGTTACCGATATCTATACTATAACTGCTGAATTGAAACTGTACCTGGAGTACGGCAGGGAGGTAAATGGGTCCATAATAATTTGGATTTTTAAAAGCCTTTCGATATCGTTGACCATAGTCTAAAATCTGCAGAAAGAATCTAAATGTGATTGGTTTGCACAAAAACGTATTTGACTTAAAATTTCTTTTTTTTTCGTTATATTTATGCATTTTCTAAATTAATTTTATCCAGGCATTGGCTTGCACTCACACTTTTTCTGCTTCTATTGGTATCCAAATTTTTTGAGATCACATTTTTGGGACTGCCAGAGTAATGTTTGTCGTTGTCCTTTGTTGTTTTTGGACGTAATTTGTATGTAGTCGGTGTTCTTTCTCTTTCACTCTTTTTATATTTGTATGCCAATATTTCTCTAAAACCCTAAAGAACTTTTATTATATATCTTTTAATTTGATATTGGAGTTATATTTTAGAGAAACATTGGTAGTATTATTTTCAGAATTATTATCTACATCAGAAAAAGAGTCTACAAAGTTTATCTTTTTAGATATTTTCTGTGTTCTGCCAGTATGTACAGTATTGCTACAATGAAGAATTAATTTTCTGAAGTCCAACTTACAAGTTGCTTAACTGCATCTATCCTAATCCCTTTCTACATTAATGTTCGTTGGTGAAATAATAATGATTGTTACTTGTACATGAGGTACATAATAATAACTAAGGATGTAAATAATTAAAAAAAAGAACGTACGCAAAGTTGAGAGATGCCTGGAAGTAGCTTCAGATAGTTTATTCTTGTAGTTACTGTACTTGATTGGATGTTTTCAATATTGTATTGTTTGATGTCGTGGCTTTATTTAATATCAACGAAATCTGTCAATATGGTACAGAACAATTATGATACAAGCAATTCCTATACGTAAATGTTCATAGCTAGTTTCATCAGAGCATATAAATTATTTATAACCTGTGATGAATTTTCGTCATCTTGTTTATCGAGAGGTGAAAAAAAGCTTTGATGATACTAAGTTTTGAATATCATTTATTTCACTTTTTATATTAATTATATAAAATATCAATACAAGTTTTGAGCAGGTATTGATTTACTTTTATTTTCATACATAGATACATTGCACATTTTAAAGATACAAAACTGAATTAAGCATAGATGTTACCCATATGATAAATCAAATTCAGATAGGTTCAGACTGTTTGATATTAATCAATGTTATGATCGAGATCAAAGCAAGCGAATGTAATCTTACTTGATAGGATACAGTGTGATGTCAAAAAAAAAATATGTCGGTATTATTTTGGGACAAATTTGTGAGAATAAGAAATTTTATTATAAGTTGATATTACTATGGGTAGCGTATGTCTAAAAATCACACATAACTGTGACGTCATCGGTGATAAACGATCTTCTAAAATTATTGCTCTGATTTCCAATTTAAGTTGAAAGAAATCGCCGAATTTACATAAAATCACATATGTGCAATGTATAAATCTAAAATACCATAAGTGTCATTCTAATATTGGTAGAAAAGACGTTGTTGCATACGTTTTTGCATCTGATAACTAAGAAAAGAAAACAGGAACAACAACAAATCAATAAAACCCTGGATTTAGTAAAACCAATTCTAAATATAAGCAGCTAAGATTCGTTTTTGAACGAATTAAGAGAAAACTGAAATGTCAAAGAGGCATTTCTAGACGGTAAATTTTGTCTGAACACCCTATATCGGTGGATATGTCTGCTATGTCTTTCCTACCATTACCATGAGATCATAATGTCTGAAATGGGTGATTTCAGGCTATAGTCACAATCCATACAACGGTGTAATATGCAACGATATTATTTTAGCGACCGGTGTCTTCTCGTCCAAGGAGCTCTGGAAGTTGTCTAAAGGTGTGTACTTTTCTTTTTTGTTTAACAATGCATTTAATTTGTTTTGGGAGACTTCGACAGTTTAAATAAATTTGTCAGTTTAGATTTGATTATCTTCAAGGTACTGTACTGTCGTTAACTGCATTTTAATTACTGCAGTTACATTATATAATTTTGGCCTTATTATCAAACACTGAGCAATTCAAATCTTGTCAAACAAAAATTATATCTTGCTCTCAGATCAACTTCAGGAAACCAAATTATAGCATTGGGATCTAAACTGTCAATTAAAATTACAGGACTGGCATCTGGAGTGATGATTAAAATTATTACCTTGGCATCTAAAGTAACAATTAAAGTTAGATTAAACTTGATTCGTTTACGGTTTTGGATAGCTATGAAGCTCATAAAATTATGTTCAAAATCCGTGCAATAATCACAATCATCAACAAATATTAAAATAGCATTGTCCAAGTCAGCTAAGAAGCCATTGTCATCCAGTTTTCAATACTTTATTTTGTAGATATCATAATTATAGTAAAGTAGAGTATGAGTTTGGTATATACTGATGTGAGGCTTGTAAGCTGCTTCTCCGGCTTGAGAATTAAAACCACTGTTTTTGAACGCAGCGGAATTCTTTAAATGAGATTTGTATTTACCCGAAAATCTTAAATTTCATGAATAGTTTAGTTGAATTTAATAAATAAACATTATAAATTCCTCATAAGCTAGGTTCTTGCTCCAACTTTTGGCTGTCGGTGGCACAGTACTAGCGTATGCGACTGCTGTAATTGAGGCTTCGGGTTCAATTCTATAAAATTTTGTAAGCAGGGGGTTTCGGAAGCGATAAAAAGATCATGCTGAGCCAGATATCGGGCAAAACTCGGTCATTCAGGTATTATTGATTAAAGTGAAGAAGTAGAAAATATACGTACCAGTACACACCTGATCTTATAGTCCATATATATATTTAAACCCAAACTTCACAGACAGGCATGGACTCAACGAGAGTACTACATTCTTTCATCTATCTGAGATACCTTTATCTACAAAATTATTTACACTAAGTTCGTCAACTTAGAGACTTCCAATAAACGTTGCTGCAGTTGCCCGACTGAACCTACTAATATCAATGTTCCTTATTCCAGCTTCTATTCTCCAAGAGACCGGGTCGGAGTCTCCGAGCGGTTCCGGGGGCGGTATTAAGCTGGAGTCAGGGTACTACTGCGGATACAACAGTCCAGCTCCACCAGCTTTCGAGCCTCCTCCTGACAGATCCACACCATCAGCCATGCTTGTAGGACAGTGTTACAGTGAGTATTTAAATTGATTTTTTTGATTACATTAATCACTAGTTATGGATTTTTTTCTGACCAGGGTCAATAGTAAGTCCAATGACGACACCGAGGATTTGAATGTTCAATTTAAGATAAGACATTTAAATCATTGATCGCCAAGTGTTAAAACGTCAAAATTTAGCTCGAGACGCCAACGATGTCTTAAAATGTCCACTCCACTGCACTTCACTTTTAAAGGAAGCATAAAATTTGGGTAATACCGATTTCTAGAATGCGGAATATTTATGACAGCTCATCATGATTTTGACTACAAAAATTAAGCATCTAATCAATGAGATAGTAAGATCTGCGTAAAATCTGGCGGTCAACGGGTAAAACTGCAGTTACAGGAATTTCAAAGCAACACCAGAGCAAGGTTAAATAGTTATCAATAAATATACCTTCAATCTTCTCAACGTTATCGCAAGAACTAATAAAATACTCTTGACACTTCAAGCAAGATAAATGGATATCAAAATAACTTTACCGTATTTTTACAATTTCAAATAACATTTCTCTTGGCGTTGAGAGTTGACACAATAAAACAGGTTAAAACAAGACACATTGGATAGAAAATCTGGTATTTAATGAATTCAATATTTTTATGTTCATCACCGACCATCATTTCAAACACCTTACCGTTCGAAATCCAATAACGATTCCCCGACGTTAAATCAACCACCCTATTGACAGGTTGTTATAATAATTCAAAGAATTTCAGCTAACACTGTACATTAAACCCATGAATCATTTCTCAGAACCAATAGTCTCTAAATTCCCCTTATATAAGTATAATGACATCTGTAAATACTTAACCTAACTTTCTTTTCTTTACGCATTTATTTTAGAACAGCATTTCTAGTGACATTAATAATAGTCTACAAAATAGCGATGTTACCCGCGGTTTTTGTTGTACCTTTACAACAACAGAAACCATGGGCAACACCGTAGGGCGAAGCTAGTCTAAAATAAAAGTAACCTTAGTTTCTCTTTACATCATAAGCCACTTGCCAGTGAGAGTTCCCAGAAAATTGATCTAGCCATTCCAAAGATTAGCTCGAACAAACAAACAGACAGAAAAAAATAATAAAAATCGATTTTTTGATGTACCGTATACACTTTCACATGCATTTAACCAAAATTTGTTAATTTAAAACTACAAACAGACACTTCAATTTTATTTATTTGTATAGATAGCGAGGCGTCGTTCACTCTCACAATGTGTTGTACATATGTACTATATTTAGATGCGTGTGCGCACGTGCGTGAGTCGCATACGAACAAGTGAACAGACGAATGCGTTTCGATTATTATCGACTTATTTTGTCTGTAAATTAGTGTTTCGTTGAATTCAATTGAGTCACCGCAGGGACAAAGGATTTTGTTAATAAAATCTTTTGTTGTGATATAAGCCTTAAGAGCTAGCCTTAGGTTTCTATAAAAGAGCGTAGTCCTTTTTAAAAGGCTGCAACACACTTGTCACGCCTCAGGTGTCCATGGGCGGCGGTAATCGCTTACCACCAGGTGAATTTTCGATTCGTCTGCTCGTTTGCCCCCTATCTCATAAATAAAACTTACCATAGCTTGATAACCCTTAAAACCGTAGGAAAAGACGCTTCGGCATATTCATGCCGGTTCAACCGGAGTGATACCATGGCCTCAAAGAAAACCGGTATGGAATAGCGCTTGCGTTATGTTTCACCGAGTGCGTGAGGATACCGGAGACCCACTTATGACGTCTTTGGTATTGTGAGTATCCATGTGCGGCAGTAATCGCTTACCATCAGGTGACACGTCTGCTTGTTTGCCACCTGTGTTAAAAAGAAAACCCTGAGGAAAAAACAGTGGTCAACCATATGATAATGAATTAAAAACACAGAGTATAACAAACTCTATTTATTCAATGGGTATCATAAGAGCTGGCTAAGAATAGGTGGTAGAGCCACGCTGATCTCAGCACGGTAGGGCCGGCTCGACCGTGGCGATACAACTCTCGCACAGAAGATCAACGTAAAATGATAGCGTTCGTGCTGTCGTGTTTCGTTGGGGAGTGCGAGACCAGAGGTCCAATGATTCAGAAATCATCACTAGGCCGCCATGGTGTAGGTCACCACACTGCATTGTTGCGTTGTCTGCATTCGTATTAAGTATGACCACTATTCTTGGATTCTGCTCATGGTTTCCATCAGGTAGATTAGTGTCATTTTGGCAGGGCCGCACATTAAAAAACCATCCAGGATGCAAAAGGAAGGGAAACTTGATGCAAACTCTATATGAATCCGTGTGGTCAGCTTGGTGTAGTTTGAGAGACCTTTGTCCAGTAATTGCCTGTAGTTGATTATAAAAAGCTGTTGATGTCCATGATTGTTTTTCTTTCAGATTAGTATTAGTATGTGTTTATAAAAGTAGATGTTTACAATCTCTTGTTGTGTCTCGTTTTTTTAATTTGTTCATATTCATTTAAATGGAATTTATAAGTATTTTTTGTAAATGTAACTGTGAGTACAGTCTAGGCTTGTTTTATTTGTTGACATTGAATATGTTTCTGGTGGTTTTGAGTGTTTCCACGGCTTACCCAAAGATCCTACTAGCGGTAGTGTCGCGTTTAGGGTCGATTATCGTGATCAATAGCGGTTAGGTAACACGTTGCCCGAGGCTCTTAAAAAGGCAACCCAGACCCATACTCCCATAATGTTTGTTTGATCAATGCAATCTAGCCTTAAAGACCGTTTTGGAAAAATATCTGTAAAAAATTTACTTGCAAATTAAATATCATTTGTATAATTTCGTTTTACAGGTATCCCTCATAGTTCTGCTGGTTTAAGCTCAGCTCAGAGCCCTCTTGTACCGTCAAACACTATCTTCTACCAGCACGCACCACCTCCCACGGACACTCATCCCACCAGTGAGTGTGACGGTATCTAGATTTTAGTATTTTAACTATTTTTTAAATATGCTTTTATATTTATTATCTATGTAATACACAAGATAACGAAAATACAATCACAGATTTGATTAATTCTAATTTAGTAACGATATTTGTTGTTAGGATTATAATTGTAACAGGATATATCCTGGCTTTTGCTTTCAAGTAAGTGGCTAGTGCTAGGCTTGTGGAGAAATGACTGTCATGTCATTAAACGCATAGGGAAGATTCTCCGATTATTGGTGGGCCATCGCCCATAATGATGTTGAGACGTTGTATATTTATGATATTCGGCATTAAAAATATTCTTATCGCGATACAGGAGGCACTGCTAGTCCTGTTTAGCAGTGTCACCATAGTATGTTGTCTTTAGATAGGACTTGAAAATGTCTATTTTTTTCTCTGTATTTGGGAAGTGCCATAATTGGTCGAAATAGTATTGTTAGGGCCACGAGCAATTTTGATGGCACACATAAATGATATCTTAATCAAGATATATAGCTCTCAGTAACGTATTGCTAGTTAAATAATTTCTGACTCTAGCCTTGGTCAAATTCTTAATATTTCCTTGATATTCCAGCATCAGAAGCCCTTACTAGTCAGCACAACAGCGGGAAGTATGACAGCGCGCCCCAAGATTCCCTCGGAGACTTCGTCACCTTCGTCTGCCAAGATCCTAGCGATGTCCAGCAGTTACAGGTATTTATTTGACTTTTAGCATGTAATGGGTTCATATCAACTTATACACATTTATTCAGCTTTCACTTTTTAATACAAGAGTTATCTTACAGTTGTCACAATTAACAACATTATCAAGTTTTTTTCGTAAATGAGCTCCGCGATTTGACTTTATCTACATGTGGAAAAGCAATACTATAATTGAAAAGTATTGGTCACTATACTGATTGTAAATGCAGACAATGCAACGACGGGACATGGGGACATATATATATATATCAGGGTTCTTTAATCAAGAAACTATTAATGCTATAAATATTACTTCACTTACTTTTGACCGCGTCTTCGTCCAATTTGGAGATCGACATTAGACATGGTAAAGGATACAATTAATCAAGATTCCAGGTGTGACTATGTATACAAAAGAACACAAACTAACAGGTGACACAGAAACTGAGCACATTCACACCAAAACATTGATTACCCTATGCTTTTTTTTTTATTATAGACAACTCCCGCTTTAGGCATATACATTCCCGTGTCGCGGGGATCTTTACAAACGTACATGAAACGGACACAAAGTACACCCAGACTTAGAACAAAAATTTATGGATCACACAAAGTGTTGTCCCATGTAGGATTTGAACCTACAACACTTGGCACAGTAGGAAGTAGTGTGGCGACCACTGAAACCACTAGACCAACCGTGTAGTCAATAGTGTGCAACAGTCGCTTGCGCGATTCAGACTTACCTGAACGACAAGTTTGAAGACATTAATTGAAATATATTTTTATGTTTACCAGGTTCACAGTTTATCCCGGAGTCCAAAACCTCCGTACTTCAGTAGCTCGATGTTGCCGCCTCCTCCGCTCCCGCCGATGGCCAGACCCGTGGCCATCATTAGGTCTACTGGTAGGTTATATTTTGATTGTTACTACACTTAAAGTAATAGGAGTTACGCTTTTATACATATTTATATTTTATTATCTTTAACATTTAAAAACCGCAGTACATTTATTGGTTAGGTTTGGTTAACTCCTGACACGGAGAACACGTTTAAGTCGGCGGCCCTGATTGTCATGAACGTGTATCGCAATCGATATTGAAAAATCAGTGACCTTAAATATACCGATAACTAGTTTAACATTCGAATTTAGTTCACCCTCAGGGTTGCGGAACACCGATGTCAGTCGCTCTGTAGAAATATGATATTCAGGCAAAACCAGTTGAACTAGTAGCCGACCCGAAACAATCTTGGGAATAATAAAGACTAGGAAGATGAATGATGATTTGGTTACATTGAATTTTTTTTTCTTTTCAAACTTTGATGATGTCACGGTCAGGTTTTAGTCGATATCGATACAGCGGAATTTTGATTTTAACGCCTAGCGACTGCCATCACAGCTTCACAACTCCACTTGAGTTATCCGACTTCCGCAGTAAGACCGTTGACGGGCATTTTAGAGCTCCAACTGCCCTTAAAGACTGACAAGTTGATAACTGATTGGTGAATTTGAACGTTCTTGATTTTTATTTTCTTAGTTTCAAGTATTTGATTGTGATGAAATTTATAACATCATATCATTGTTTTTGGTTATTTGAATTACTAGCCGCTTGATTGACGCGTTGCTATTTGAAAGGCATTAAACATTTTTTGTCAGGGATTTTAGGGTACATTCTCTATTTTGTTTTGTGCATTTTTTTTAGAATATGAGTAGGTGATTGAGTTTGTTTGTTGTGACAGCCAGCGAACTAGTAGGAGGGTCGGTATCAGCGGGCGGAGGGGCCGGGTCCCCGGCGTCGCCGGAAGTGCGGTCGCCGCCCGCGTCCCCGCGCCGCCGCAGCCCGCACTACCGCGCCGACTGCCCCCCGCCCCTCACGCACTTCAACCACTTCCATCCGCAGCAACAGGTGACAGCGCCATCTACTACCTACACAACAAACTAATATGAATCACTTAATCCTGCGTTACTAACATACCTTATTGTGCCATCTGGTACCCATTCACACAATAATTGCGAACCACTTGTCCTGATACCGTGGGAGAGCCACGCTTCGGCATGAATGGGCCGGCTCGACCGGAGTGATACCACGGCCTCACAGAAAACCGGTGTGAAACAGCGCTTACGCTGTGTTTCATCGAGTGAGTGAGGATACCGGAGGCCCATACCCCAATCCAACGCCCCCTATCCCCCTCACCATCCCCTTTCCCTCCAGGCCGCCATAGTGTGGGTCACCATGCTGCATTGTTCTTTTTCGCATTGAGGATGGTGACCACCACTCTTGGATTCTGCTCATGCTTTCCATCAGGCAAGGCAGAGTCATTTTGGCAGCTTAAATATANAGTTAAGAGCCTGTTAAAACTGTGTGTCAACTTTTCTAGCTCCTACCCGCGATAATAATCTTCAAGTATTGAGAACTTATATTATACGAAATTAAAATCGCCTGAAAAATATTTGTTATATCTTTTTAACTCTCCAGTTTTTATTTTATGAGAAACAATTACTTATTCTATTTATTTTCATTTAATTTTTATGGCATACTATTGATGTCTTATAGAACATAGATGTTAAAAGTGACTTTAATATATTAGACAGAAACTTAAAATACCCTTTTTAAATGTCTTAAAATTATCTTGTTAATACCCTTTTGTACTTAACTATACTACACTACCTATATACTGTAACTTTACCATTTTATAAATAAATTACATTGTAAATATCCTTATATATATGAGTATATATATATATATATATTATATATGAGTTCTTGAGTGGAGACCGCGTCTCGGCAAACGTAGTGTAGAACGTCCACAGGCCAGGTGGAGTGATGATTTGCGTAAGACGGCTGGCAGGAGCTGGATGCGAGAAGCCATAGATCGAACTAAGTGCAGTCAGTATGTCCAGCAGTGGACTGCGATAGGCTGATGATGATGATGATGATGATGATGAAATATCCTTTTCATAATGTCTTCTATAAATTTTAAAGGAAATCGTTTCGTGCACAATGAACAGTGTCCCTGAGTGTCGTGCTATGGCGCTTACAGGTGTTCAGCTACGCCAGTTCGCTGAGCGGCGCGGGCGGCGGCGCCGTGCTGGCGGGCGCGGGGGGCGTGTCGCCGCCCGGCGGGCTCGGCCTCTACGCACCGCGGCCGCCTCCGCGATCTGCACCCAGGTACGATCGTGTTAGCTTCACGTATCACACACGCCCGCCTGATTCCAAATTAGCCAAAACCTGTACTATAGCACCCAGACTGCTGATAAACTGCTGGTACCTGGATGACCTGGAAGACCTGGTATGTATTAAATTTCATGAAAATCGTTAAAAATACATAGTTCTCGTGTCACGTTGTTGCTCACTCGATAAACTGAAACTATCTAACGACACAAAATCCCGCGACACACGATAAAATTCTAGTTCACACTAGATTGAGGAGTATTAACGAGTAGTAGAGACCTTAGTACCCGCCATTAATCTGGTCCAGGGTACATCCAACTGGTAGTAGAAGTCTGAAGTATTCACGGAGAAAGACATGACAGAAAAAACTAACATATTAAAAGCTTAACTAAGAAATTAAACTTCTAATAGATAAGGTACTTGCATTTATCTACTCACTTATATTAAAGTTGTCACGATACAGCCTATGGCCTCAAGAATTAAAGTATCTTCATGTTCCAAATTTCTTTGAAATCGGTACAATGGTTTAGCCGTAAAAACGTAACCGACAAACAGACAGACAAAAATTACTTTGGAAGTTAAATATAAGTATGGATATACTAAATATTTTCTCGGGAATTAACGCAATCACTTATTTAAATGTATTACATACTTCTGATTTGATTGACATACCGACCAGGTTGCACTAGCCGTGGTCATAGGCTGACGGCTATTTTAAAAGTAAGAATAGTATGGATATCCTGGAAGCAACTAGCTACCGAAGGAATTAAGTTCAACAGTTGAATAGCCTCCCACCTAATTCTTGAGTCACACAAAGGTCGACAACGTTTTCCTGACTCTTCTGATGCTTTTGACTATCAGCGGCAGTAGTTACTTCAAATCAATCAAATCAACAACCCATAATGTCCCACTGCTGGGCTCGGGTCTCCTCTCAGGAGAGGGTTAAGGCCATACGTCCCCACGCTGGCCAAGTGCGAGTTGGGAACTGGCAAGACAACGTTGTGGCTACGTAATCTTACCGTTGGATGTTTTTAAGCCGCCCGAAGGCCTCCAACTAAGCTTCACGACTGTTATCCTATGATAACAACCGGGACCGACTGCTTAACGTGACCTCCGAATCACGGAGACGCTCATGGTAACATGCCACCAACGGTCACCCATCCAGGTACTGACCGCGCCGTCGTTGCTTGCCCTCGCTGATTGTTTCTATCACCGAGTGCAACTGGGCTATGAGCGCCTGCGTAGTTACTTACTGTCATTTATTCACCAGGTCATATACCTTCGGCATTACTTTAAAACAAAACTTTTAATCTGAATTGGCATCATTATTTGAGAGTACAGCCGTACTCGACTGTCGACCTGACTAACACCCGGTTCTGGCCAAAGTCTGGTAAATGCCAGAGCTTAGTCTTGACAAGAGTCGAGTCCTGATCAGAGATACGAAATCTTATAACATTGGCTTGTAATAATTAGATCTTCTAAATGTGATTAATGTATCAGTTTTGAACAAGGAATTTTAAAATGGTTTCTTCTGGATTTCAGATGGAATGCACCATTCCCTACCTTGGAGGAGGAGTTTAATATAATGACGGCGCCTCCTGGACCTGACCACGTCGTTTTATTGGATGACGGTGAGCCTCGTATTCCATACTTTAAATGTCATTTGTTTTCTCTTTCTCTCTCTCTTTGACTCAATATTATAGATATTTCTTTAGTCTCTTTTTTCCCCTTTCCAAAGATTTTTACATCAAGTTCACAGCACTTTACTGAAATACATCTAATGTCACGGGGTGTTTTCTGTCATGAAATTTTAGTTAGGGATCATTTTTGGCATCAATGGACTTTGGTTTCGATGATATATGGTCCAGGGTTTTCAGTCGCAAGTAACATAATATCTATTTAAAAACTTTATATTTTTAACCTAACGTCTCACTAATATTAAATATACTGCAGAATAAAAACAATTTTCCAAACCGATCAGTCAATACACAACTCACCTGACGTTTACCCATTTTTTTTAGTTTCATGTTTTATTTAACCCTCAATCTTTTAAAACTTGAACAAAGTTATATTGCTAAGACAGTCTACCAATTCAATTCGACAGAGCGCTTCTTCCAATCGTCCGTGATAACGTCGGAGTCGACGGCGATGGACACGACCGGGTCTAGCGTGGCGCAGGTGGTGGACCCCGCGGACGACCTCGCGCCGGACAAGTCCGCGCCCGACCTGCGCTCCCCGTGATCCCGCGCGCACTGCCCCTGGCCCGCGGGTGTCCGGCCAGAGACTGTACCGGCTGCCTCCGCTCTGCACCCGTCTGACGAGTCGATCGACCGTGTCGACCCGTCAGCCCAGGAGAACCCAACGGTACTCAGGTGGACGCCGGCGCATCTCCCACACTGGAGACCCGTCTCGCATCGAACTGTTTAGTTTTTCATCCGTACTCTCTCTAGAGAAGGGGTTAGTGTATATAAAATGGAATCAACGCGATGAGGTTGTAGTTGAAATTTAGATTTTACAATTTTTAATCTGTGCCGGTCGGTTGTGTCCGTCCGCGAGACGTAACCTTGTCACGACGTTCATGAAATAATAGTGGCTGAATAATCACAGGCGACCGACACGGCTTTCGTTTATTACTAGTTAAGGCGATAACAAAAATACAATACTCCAACGATAATTATGTAAAAAAAAAATTAAAGCTACGAAATAAAACAACATATTATATTCTAATATTTTTATAGAATATAAAAAAAAAACAAGTATGATATGATCAAGCCTTCCAGTAATATAGTGAGTAAAGTGTTGATAGAAGTGCAGCTTAATATTATTGTTTGCTGAGCTGTGAAACAGAAAAGGCGTATGAATGCTTCCAGTAGCGAAACACGTTTTTGACGAAAGTGTGATAATTATAATTTGTTTTATATTTCGTTGTTGTGTGTTTTGTAATGGACATAAAAATTGAAGTAGATAATAAGTCGGTTAGTTTGATAATATTATTATTTTATTTATTGAACGAATATTTAATAAAGACGAGCCTTGCTTATATATTAGTTTAGTTGTAATTAATTAGTAGCGATGAGATTAGTTGATTTATTGTACTTTCGATCGAGTAATATCGGTATATATTTTATTTATTAAAAGTAATGAGAAGGACGAAATAATTTTGTGTAATTTTCGCACAAATGTACATCTTATTGATCTCAGAGACTTTGATATGCTGTAATGAGATTATTATTTTCTTTATTCTGGCATCGAAAGCGACAATAAATCTAGTAGTTCGGCATATGCCAACTGACATTTTATAGGTGCCTTTCATAAGAAAACTTAACATAACATATTTAATAGGGATTTGTAAATTGTAGTGTTCTTTTGATAAATCCATCCGCTCATACCTGTAACGATTGTTTCATTAAACCTTATAATGTGTAACTAAATAATTCTGTGTTTTGTAACCAAACCTTCTAGTAGATTCCCATATGGTCTAAATGCGTATTTATAATAACTTTTAGTTACCTAGAAACTGTTTAATGTATTTTAATTAATATATGACTTTTAAATGGTTTAGCAGTAAAACTTTAGTCAAATCTAGTCAAAAAAGTGACAAAAGATTAAATTTATATCCTTATTTTTTTAAATTCAAATGTCAGAAACCTAACTTGTGACATACTTGTCAATTAAATAACTCTACTTTTTGGTTACAAAACATTTATAAAAAAAGTATGATACACGAAATACGATAACATAAATACTACAAATTAAAATGTAATTAAAATAATATTTTCAAAATTTTTGTTTCCGCAACAGAGGCCATACGAGGAAAGCTAGTCATTAGAGGTACATTGTAAATTTAATGTTAAAATAAAAAAAAATATTTACAATTATAAAAAAAAAGTAATTCCTTACGTCTATTAGTAAGGGGTGTGAAACTTAAAAACGTGGCCAAATTACACTTAATGAAATCCAAATATATATACACAATTTTTGATAGATTTAGGCTAAATAAGCGTGGTGATTTAGTTTCGTAGCAAACGCAATTATTTTGACATAATCTGTACCTTAAAAAAAATTACAGGAGAATCGAATGTAATGTCAGATTCAAGTTCAAGCTTTTTAGCATCTAGTTTCTTGTGCCATTTGGTTTTGTTTTATAATATTAAAGCTCTGTTTACGTTCAAAATTGTGTATTGTTATAATAGGAAACTTAGCAATAAACTAAAAGCAATAAAAATATATAATTATAAACAAAAAATGGCTTTAGTGAAGCTAGAAATTGGTACTGAAGTAGTCGACATATATATACGTACAGTTCGCGATATATTTTCTAATAGAAGAAAAGGCGAGAGGCTGGGTACTATGTAATATTATAAAAACAAAGGGCAGTTTGGTACAATTAATAGCTATTTGAAAACAAAATATATTAGACACAGCTATAGTCAATCTAGGCAGGAAGGCGGGATTAGTCAATTGCTAGCTATAGTCAACAATATTAGAATTTAAAAATAAAAAAAAACATTAGAAAATAATAATAACGTAATAAGGCTTGTTGATTACAAAATACAGTTTCGTCATTCTGAAAGAGATAACCTTGTAATGTGGAAAGGCAATATTAATATTGGTGACGAATTTAAAGCTCATTGGTGCCGAAAATTCTAGACTGTGATTCAATTGTTCATTCTGAACGTGTCTTATATTGAAATAGTTGATTTTTGTATGATTGGCAATGCACATTGTGTGCTGTAATAATACAAAACGAATGTATTATAAAACGATAGACCGGAACATGTTGTATGAAATGCATTTGTTACATTGTAAAGATATGGTACAGTGGTATTATAAGAAGAAACGTGTAATTTAAGTTTTACAGCATATGTAGAAATGGTAGTTCTTTTGGGTAGCTTTGCAGTTACTATCATATTCGTGCTAAATACATGTATATATAACGTATGTGTATTTGTCGCGTCGTGATTAATTATGTTTCATTATTAGCATCATTAATATGGAAGTAATAATATGGAGTAATTATTGAAAGCCTAAACATTATGTGCCTTAGATACAACAATATTGTATAATATTTATGATGCGTTCTATACAACGTGCTAACTAGAAATAAATAATAAATATTATTTTGAATGCCTGGACCTTGAATGATAATCTTCATAATTAGAGTTCATTTTCGCAAAGGCTTGTACTCCTGAACTTTGACCTACTTTTTACTGCACAATTAGCCGCGATGTAAAAATGGCAACTATAAAGTCCCTTTGGTTTTCCTTCATGAATATTTTGATAGATTACTAAGTTTTTTTGAAAAAAAAATGTGTTTGACTAGACATCCAGCAGTCTGGAAATTGATTTCGAATCCAGAGAATAAAATTTTAACCCTCATGTAGCAAATATTATATGATTAAGTAACGCTTCTATGCGTAGTTTTGCTGAAATATAAAAAAAAATAATTCTATGATATTGTATAATTTTAGTACCTACCTACATTGTACCCTTTGTGTACCTATATAGTTTACCGACATGTATATTCATTGGTATTTTACGCAACTCTCGGAATAGCCACGCTTTGTTTTACGAATTAGTCACGACTTTGATTCTCGCATGGCTTTTTGATATAAAAACCTGTCTATCCTATGAACTTGTGTAATGGTTATTTAATTTATTTTCTTTCTAATGAAATGAAAATCCATCGTATGATTCGTGGATTTTAAAACGTTGAATACATAATACGTAAATAGAAAAAAAGTATATATAAGGCTAATTAACCAATACAACAATACTCCTAGCGTCTATTTTTTATTTTATCTTATATGAAATTATTTTTTAAATTGTTTCTTTAGCGAATTTGTTAATTTAGTTTTTTTATGAGTGTATCCATTGTATGTAAATAAGTTCTGAATTGTATTTATAATTTTAATCTATATAATTAACACTAGGATTCATTTGTATGTTATGTTTGTCATCATGTCCTCCACGCTTTCATATTTTAAAATAAGTTTTTACAATTTTTCTTTATTTTTTAAAATAGATACAAGCTGGTAATGGTGTACTCCAATGACAGATTTACGAATGAGTTAAGTGGAATACGTCATTAAATCCATGCAGTAAACTAAAGATAGACTTGTAAAAATGTTATAACATGTATTTTTAACCTATACATAGTAAGATATTTATAGAATTTTAGTCGTTTAATTATTTCGAACGACTTGTTATAAAGAAAATTGGTGCTTAAAGCTTAAAACAAAATATGAAACGGCACTTTGTCGTGTGTGTATTGTCATGGAAGGGGTCAGAGCATTATGACATAGCATGCGTTGTTATGCTTTCGTGTGATACACAATCGTTTATTTAAAACAAAAACCAA